>JAODTR010083925.1:0-14549 GCA_025399935.1 Amblyopsis rosae | reverse complement strand
GAGATTATATCTCCACACTGGCCTGGGAACGCCTCGGGATCCCCCAGTCAGAGCTTTCCAATGTGGCTTGGGAAAGGAAGGTTTGGGGTCCCCTGCTGAAGCTGCTGCCCCCACGACCCGACTCCAGATAAGCGGATGACGATGGATGGATGGATGAAAAATAGAGCTGAAAATACAAGCTCTGACTGGGGGATGTCAAGGTGTTCCCAGGCCAGTGTGGATATATAATCTCTTCACCTAGTCCTGGTAGGGCTGGGTGATATACCGGTATATATCGGTATATCAGAATTTTTTCAAAAGAGATATAAATTTGACAATATAGTTTATATCAGTAGTTATATTATGCGTTTATTCACTACTTTTTCAATTTGTTCGTCTCTACCTCCATGCCTGCAGTTGGCGTGAGGAGTGGAGTCAGCAGCAAGTGATTTAGTGGGTTCAAAGTGTCAAAGGGGCGGAGACACCAGAGAAAGCTCACATGTCAATTAAGGTCGCTAAAAATAAAAAAATGTCACATTTCCGTTGGGTTTCCTGTTTTTTCTCTATGCCTGAAGATTCATATTAGCACACTTTATAGAAAATACAGATATATATCGTGTATCAGTATTCAACCGAAATATATCGGGATATTATTTTTGGTCCATATCGCCTAGCCCTACAGTCCCAGCTAGACATGCCTGGACCACCTCCCTAGGAAGGTGCCCATGGGGCATCCTTACCAGATGCCCGTACCACCTCAACTGGATCCTTTCGACGCAAAGGAGCAGCGGCTCTAGCGGTGCAAATCCTCATCCCAGCCGCTTCACACTCCATCCTATGGCACATCTGTGCAATACTCATGCTGTCTGATCTGCATCTTGATGTGCCACATCTGTGAGATGGATGGATTATCTCGTTAACGGAGAAGTGCTCACTAACACAGATTTAGACAGATTTGTGAACAATATTTGAGAGAAATAGGCCTTTTGTGTACATAGAGAAAGTATTAGATCTTTGAGTTCAGCTCATAAATGGGGACAAACACTAAAGTTGCATTTATTATTTTGTACGGTGTACATAAATCACGCTGCTAAGATAACCAATGCCAGTAGCTAATGCTATACACAATAACTCCGGCCACACTAGTTCAAATAGAAGAGTTCTCTAATAAATGTTGTGTTTTGATCACATTGTTTGTTACAAGCTGTTCTGCACCTGGTTCTCAACAGTCAACAGGATAAAATAAAGGAAGGCTAAATAGACTTTAGTTTCTGGCATCATAAAAGGGAACATACAGTGACTATATGGAGTCAAATTTACTAAATATTTGGATAAGCCAGGCCATAGCAGCTAGATGTCAGATTGTAAGGCTGTCCAAATAACATCTCATTACCATATGTAATTTTGCTGTATAGATTTTTGCCTATAGTTGTTATCTATTAGTCTAACTAATCTTTCTTTGAAAACCATGGTCTGGTCTGTTGTTGAGTCTTTTCATAGGGCCCCTACATTTGTTTTGTATGTTGTACCCAAAACACACCCATGAATAAAGAAGAGAGTACGTCCAACCCTTTTGAACCACGTGCCTGGCTTTTATCATAGCAGACCATTTATCTGCCGTTAAAATAGCAAAAGTGGATTTGGACAAGACCTAAATGCAGTTTGCGCCTTGTGCTTCAGACCGTTCGTTTAGATCTTTAAAATAGTGCCCCAAGACTTCAAATTGCTGTCAATTGTCAATCTCATTTCCTGCAGTGAGCTGTGATGTTACTGCATTCTGTATGAGTGGCTTCGCTTGCTGTGTTGGTTCCTCTAAGTGATACTGCAGTGATGCGTTGCTGCCCCTGGCATTCAGGTTCTTACGCTCCGCCAACAGTTTTAAAATGGAAAAATAAAAAAAGTTGCATGTTTGCATTGTGCAAATCAAAACTCACGCCTAGCTACAGTAATGTAAGAAGCAGAGCTATCACAAACTAGAAACATACTGTCATAGCCGGAGGCTGAAGACCAACTTCCCCAGGTGAATGCTGGGAAAGCTAATGTTGGCGTATGTAGCAAGGTGTTTGCATTATTGTATTTGGAACACAGGCTAATCTTTGACATGCATGTCGGGTGGATTTGACATTGCTCAGGGGAGCTAATTGCTATATGTTAACTTGCCACATTCTCATGGTCTCTCTCTTCTATGTGTCCTCTCCCAATAGCAACCAAACAGTTCTCCACCAGTTCTGCTGTCCTGCCCCAGACGCACCTGAAGGGGAGACCTCCACAGCCTGTGTTCCAAGGTAAGGCATCGACATCCTTGTCAATCGAGTAAATGTTTTTTTTCCTTCCTTTAATATCCTTTATTATCACTTAATTTATTTATTTCTTGGTTGTGTCAAGTTTCCATGCTTCCCGTTGGTGGAGCCACAGTGATCCTCATAGGCTACATAACTGCCCCATTAGTTCAGTCCATATTGAAGTGGTTGTCTTCAGGGGTTTCAAGGGGCCAATTATGGCCCTGCCCTTATTCTAACTTGCATCGCATTTGTCAATGAATCAGGGTTTTACTTCTATTGTTTTTGCCCAGTACTGTGTGAGTGCCATGTCTCTGATGTGATCATTCAATCACTCAAATCAATCATTCCCTTATTCACTCAAAACAAATACAATTAATAAATATAACTTCTATTGACATTTTATGTGACAAGGGGGTTAATGCTGTTGTTTTATCATATGACAGATTAGTGTACAATAAAGAAAAACATTAATTCTTAAACAAATACATGTCCAAATGAATCCCTGTATACTCACAGCGAGATAGTTACATGTATCATGCGCTTCATGTTCATTAGACATGCTGTTCACAAATCAGTGTACATCCGAAGCCCAGGGAAGGAGAAACCATTTGAGGCTCTAATTATTCCTGCTGATGTTATTTTTTACAAAAGAAAAACAGAGAGCTGCGTTTCAGCAGTGGAGAAATGTGACTGCACCATACTGCTCTGCTGCATTGCCCTATAGCGACGGCAATTGGATTTAGTATTGAACGGGTTTTAAAAACCCAGAGCCACACTACAACACAAGTGTGTTATCCTTCCCCCTCTTCAAACTAAACTGTCGAGCTCATTCGTTGTTTGCCAACTATTGTTTTATTTACTCGACTGCTCTGAAAATGATCGCCAGTGTCTTGTGACTTGAGCACATCGATAGCAATTAATCCCCACTGTCTAAAATGATTGTTGTGGACAACTGACGAAACTGCACGTCTGCCGAATTGTGGACACTTGGCAGACAAACTGGCTACGGAGAGATGTACTGAAATCAGTGTGATCATCACCACCACTGTGATTCTTTTAATAATAAGCTTTGGACAGATGCAGAGCAGGTCTAGATCACACATGAAACACCCAAGATATATGTTACTGTGAGGACAATGACATAAGTGAGATATCATGTCAAACTGTCCAGTAATTAACTCTGTAGGTAGTGGGTTTCACTGCCTGCAATAATCCCCCTATGTCTTTATTAAATACAAGTGGAGGGTCCAGACAGAGGCCCCTGTTAAAATGGAATGGGAGTTACTGTCAGGTTCAAGTCAGCAGGGGCAATCTAATAGTGGGGGGAAGAAGGTGGAATCGATTGGGAGTCTAGCACCTTAAACTTTGGTTGATCAGAATTCCTGGCGTTCTTGGATTGCCTTGTGTGAGACAGACAGACAGACAGACAGACAGAGTCCCTGTCAACTTAACTCCTTTGAAACATCTTCAACAACCCCCCGCCCCTCCGCCCCTGAAGCAAGCCACTTCAAACAGGACTCTAGATCCAAAACAGCTTGTGGCTTTGTTCCTTGTGGTGCTTTCTTATTTATTTTGTGTTGTTTCGTTTTGCATCTCTCCTTTAGAAGACTGTATCCTTTTGCTGTTAATTTACGTATTGTAATCTCCTTGTTGTCAGTGCTTTTGTTGAGCATCTCTCCACCCGGCCATAGCCACATGTCATCACAGTAACACAACGCCCTCATCACATCCCTCGACCGTCATTGCAGTCGCACATCATTCAGGTCCGTACTCACACAAAGTATAAAAGAAAAAAGAAAAAAAAAGCATTACCTGGCAACAAATTTGGAACACTTAACATGTGTAACACCACCACCATAGCACATTGTCCGTTATCATCAAGCGTTTCAAGGTCCTTCCCTCACTGGAAAATTGTCTTTCTTGTTGACACATGTAATGCATTTGTATTCATGTGAGAGAGAAAAAAACCCAAAATAAAACACTTCTTATCATGTTGCATGCTGTGGCTTAGTAACGGTCAAGAACGTAGCTCCCTGTCTTTGTGTATGTGTGCTATGTTCGCCAGTGTGTCAATGTGTACACCCGGCACACAGTAGATGTTTCACGTGCTTTGACACCACAGGAATTATATCAATAAAGCAGCAGGGAACATCCATGTTAATAGATTAGACAGACAGTCCAATAAGTGAGCCAGACTGCTATCACAGATGGGAACCTGGATTGGCCGTGATTTGATTTAGATAAAAAAAATGACGAAAAATGTCTTCAGTGTGCGATGGAGCTTCAACACTAGAATGAGATATTATTCAAAGTGGGATTCTACACAATGGGATGTCACCATTTCCCCCCTAATAGAGTTTATTTTGGCACTGCTGCATCGACCACCACTAGGAAGGAATAGAGTGGAGTAGGCTTAGAGCTAGCCTGCGTCCTCTGTTTAACCTTTGCTGAGATTACCTGTCTTGATTTAGCATTTGCACAACCACCTGGATGGTAGAGCAATCAGCAACCAGTGCAATGGCGTTGAAGTCAAGTGTTGGTTTCCAAATGGTGGTAGATTTAGATGAAGCAATACAGACATTTGTAGCAATGCTGTTTGGTTAAACACTGCTCCAGTAGTTTCAAAATAAACTCAAGGTCTACAGTACACCCATTAGGATGTAAAGATGGAAAACAATCCCCAATGGAGCCTGTCCAGACCATATTCACAAAGTTAATTGTTGGTCTGGTTACAGCAGACTAGCTTAGAGTGACATTAAACTAGGAATTTACTAAAATATTTCACAGAAATAAAAGCAAGCAGATTTACTTGTTTTGTCTGGTTGAATCAATCCAGAAATCCACCAAATGGCCGATGGTGCAGACAAAGGGAAGAGGAAAAGGCATAACAAAGACACAATGTCTTTGTGGAGACTAACATTGAGTAACACAGCTTCAGGATGCAGTGAAGTCTTTCAGTTCTCCCCTTTCTTCTTCCCTTTAATGTACACCTATGCCACCGGGTCAGCACCGAAAAGGTTTTTCCGAATTTGAATCCATATTTCCCTCTTTTATATTTGATTTCACCCGGCAAACCTTTGCCTGTTAAATCTGACAGTAGGAAACCTATCTCTTGGTCTGCAGGTAATAAGATGGTGTCTTTTTGCTCATTTATGTGGGCATGAAGTGTGGAC
Organism: Amblyopsis rosae; assembly: GCA_025399935.1. Lineage (NCBI taxonomy): Eukaryota > Metazoa > Chordata > Actinopteri > Percopsiformes > Amblyopsidae > Amblyopsis > Amblyopsis rosae. The sequence goes on along the minus strand of JAODTR010083925.1, from coordinate 9,115 downwards.
CTGTAATTGCTGGAAAATGCAGGCAATGTTACTGAAGAGGAGTGATATTTTTACTGTCACACACTGTGCATAATGAGGACCCTACGGAGAATGGAAACTCACCTTGACAGTTTTAAGCCACCAGGGAAGGGATTAGGACGATGTGGGATATTATGTACACAGGGTCATGCAGTTGTATAATCACCTATGGTGGGTTTGAGTAGACATTCAGTTAGCAGTGATACAGTTGTTGATTTTTCTGCAGTGTGCTTAAATTAAATGTAATATTTGTTTATATTTACATTTCCATCATGGGTGTTGTTTCAGTTTCTATTTGGCATTAAACATGTGAACAGCTGTGGTGATGTACAAGGTCCCCTGAAAACTACCGAAATGAAGGAAACACATTATTAATATCATATATTTTAGGGCTACAGTACAGTAGCACAGCATTAAAAAAAACTAAATGACGAATGCACAGGAAAAAAAAGGACTGGGGAATAAGTAACACCTGGGCTCTGACCAAAAAAGAAAAACCTGATCTGACAAAACAAACATGTTTTTATTATTAAATCAATGTCATAGAGTGTTTGTGTGGGCATGGTTGTGTGTGCATTTCTACACGGTCTGCAGATACTGTATATCGAATACCAAAATCGCTGGCACATGCTCACACACGTGAACGCTAACGTGAGAAGCTACGCTAATTTCCTTTACACTATTAATGACTTGCCTCATCAGTGAGGAAATGAGTTGTCCCTATAACACGCTTCCTATTTCTTTTTGTGCATGTCAAATCAGCTTGATTGATGAGCAAATGACAAGGAAGTACAACAAAGTAATAGAGTTGTAGGAAGCATTCCTGAGCTATTGAATTTGCGTGTGCTGTGTTAATAAGGTGCCGTTGTCATAGTATTAACAATGTCAGAGCCACGCTGTGAGATAAGGCACAGCGCTGTATCAACGATTAGCATGACTCGCCGTCATTTGTGGACACAGGAAATAACGTATTTTTCTTGGCGGTGGATTTGTGCTTGTCTCTTGTTTACAGTTTCTTACTCTCCCTGTTCCTATATTGGCAATATTCCCAGTATTACCTATTGCATTTGTGTTTCTTTCTCATCGCTTTCTATCCTGCCATCACTGAAAAGTAGTGTCATTAGTTCTGTTATTCAGGCAACAGAGCTAGCAAGCTTTATAGCTTACTGACACCGAACCTTTGAACCCACACCCCATTTAGTTTATGAGCTTATTGATGACATGTACGCAGAGAGTAAAGAGGGTAACTGGCCCGGGAAGGATAAACGCAGAGATTTAATTTGTCGCCAGACATAGCATATTGTTTAATACGAGGGAGCAAAGCAGGTTTTTGACGCATCTGGGAATTGTCATCGTTTTTGTCTCATACTCATCCTTCACCCGGCCATAAACTATGACAGCCCAGTTAAAAGGTAGCTCACACTATGAAAAAAGTACGACTCTTGGGCGACCAATTAATTCACCTCTCTGCCAGCAACATAGGTAGACAGCTGTGCCATCCCGCGTTGGTACCGTTTTCCCCCATTAATCACTGGAATTAATAATAAACCGCATAATTAGTGGAGCCATGCTGCCAAATGGAAAGGTGACTCAGGATTGAGTAAGGACACATCTGAGACAGACATAGGTTCTCACTGCAGGAGGAGGTGGAGACCATGATGCAGCAGAGGTTTGGAGGGCGGGGAGAGCTGGTACGGTGATTTACTGCGCTCCATCGGAGGACATTCAAGGTCACCTTTAACAAAAATGGCTGTGAGCTCGTTAGTCACATTGGGCTTGCCTTTAAGGGGCGGTGTGTGGATGTTCAAACACACACACACGCACACACACACACACACACACACACATGCACACACCTGTGCAAACACTGAACTTGGCTGAGCATGTAAAAAATGAAACCGGACCTCGACATAGCTTTATTTTTGTCACTGTCACACACAAACACACATGTAAACACCTGGGTGGCTGGAAATTACATTTCACACATTTTCTGACCTTTTCTGTCCCCCTTCATCTCATACCAGTTCTCTCTCTCTCTCTCTCTCTCTCTCTCTCTCTCTCTCTCTCTCTCTCTCTGTCCTTGCGTACTGTGGCTGAGGTAGGCGCCTGCATCAGCTGACGAGAGTGACCTTGACGGTCTGTCGGCATGGCAACAGGGGACATGGCAGAATGTGCGGTTAGGGCATCAGATCCACAGGCTGCGTGTCCTGGAACACCAATTAGAACCGATGTGTGCAACACTTTTTTGTTGTTGTTTGCTTTGTTGAACCTGAATTTCCTCCTTGTTTTCCCTTATGCCAGTTCATTTATTTGGCTCACAGTTCCTGGTCCTCATTCGTGGTATGTCGCTCTTTATACACTTTATAAACAGTAATTATCAAGAACGTCAAGCTCAAATCAAAACAATATCCCTCTGCGGCGCCGCCCCACACATCGAAATGCATTGTGAAGCAAAGCGTAGTACTAAGGCTTTGTTGATGAGAGCGGTGTTTGCCACTTGTTTATGCTCCTATTCATGGAGCCAGTGCTGTGTAGAAGTATCACATTCTTTTTTCAACACTAACGGCATGCGAGGAGATATTTCGTGAATGTGACAAAAAGTGCATTAGTTTACAATTAGCTTGCAAAAGCTGACTATATACCTTTAAATGAAGAAAATACTTCAAAACAGCATTCATTGAAAGTAAAGACCCATTTATGCTTTTCTGTCAAAGCTAGTCCATAGCCTACGGATAGGGCGTAACCTACACGTCAGCCTACGGGCGTATGGTATGGCGTAGGCTGACATGTACCTCTCCAAAAATGTAACTCCCTGTCTGTCCGTCGATTCGACACAGCAGTCTTGTTGATGCAAGCCCATATGCAAGTGTTGTTTTGGAATTAGGAATGTTGGGAACAATGCCATAGCCTAAATGCACACAGAATATCTCCCTTTTGACAATCTTGGTATAATTATTAGATTTGCTGGAAAGAAACGTGTTTTAATGCCTTGCTTGAGCATTATTTACCAAGTCTGCATCTTTGCACATGACAAGACAGGGATTTTCCTTCCTACAGGCAGCAAAACAAGTATTTTATAAAGACTATTTTGTTTCTGCAGATGATTTATCCTATGATAAATCTTGGTGTAACTAAGAGATTAAATATATATTTGTATATGCTTATTTCAAAACGTTTTACACTCTTAGTGTTCTATCCGGAGCCAAAACTGGGATTTCAATATAGAATTTCCTTGTTGTTCGGGCATAAATACTATTTTAGAAATATTGTGATATCCTATTTCAAGACATTTGCAATCTATTTGTGTTCAGAAATTCTGGAGCATAAATAAGACATGGCAAATAAGACATGGCTTCGTATTTTTGGGCTTTGCATTAATCACATGCGCAGTCAACGTGCACCGGTCCACGCGGCAGACAGACCAGCGCAGAAGGATAATGTGCACAAGCTATGCCATATAACCGATGTCGTAGGCTAGACGTAAGCTTGACACAGAAGCATAAATCGGCCTTAAACGTAAAGCTTCTAATGTATCCAGATAATTAAGGCGATATATAAGGTGATAAAGCAGTTTGACCTCTGAGCTAGTCTACTCAATCTATCTAATCTATCCCTGAACATATTTATGTTGCAGCATATTGCAAATCTCTCATTCGTAAGCCTTTGCAAATACACACACGTACTCACACACTCACACACACGCTCGCACTCGCACACACACGCACGCGCGCACACACACACACACACACACACACACACACACACACACACACACACACACAAATTACTTAGAGCTTTCAATCTATTTGAATTCATTAGAAATAAAAGGCACTTTTGTGTCATGACTTGTCCAGGGCACTGTCACACAGCATGTCCTGTTCATATCCTGTCTTTGGATGCAATGTCCTGCATCTTATTTTAGAGATGCTAGGCAATCAGAGGGGTTTATTACAGTAATGGGGGGTTTATTTAAGGTGGAGTCTGGGATTATGAAAACAATAAACAATAAACACCCTAAGGAGGGAGAAGTGGAGATAGAGTGCTTCCTTAATTAAGCCTAGTTTATACTTGATGGAGTTGCAGCCGCCATACATTATGTCAAATTTTTAGACGCGGCCTGGCACGCTTGTCGTGAGCCTTGGCGCGCACCACCGATTTTTTGTAACCGGCGCGTCTGGTCTTCTGGTCTAGTCTTCTTCATATAATATGATGCAGCAGTGCATTGTCTCTTTCTCCTCGAAAGCCACAACAAACACCCAGTGTTCCTTGAGCAGTTATAAACTGGAACAGCGCCGTAGACATTCTCAGACGTTGTACACATTCTCAAAAAAGTTGAAAAGATAGGATTCGCACAAACAACATTGTGCCGTTCCTACAAATTATTGCATTAAACGTCACCTTTCGTTTTGGAGAATACCACTACGACACAAATTCCAGGTCGTGTGGCGCATGCATTGCATCGAAGCACGCGCCCCATAGGCATAGGACCTCGCGCCACCCAACACTAGCCTTTAGAAGTCCCTAAAGTGTGAAAGCGTACAATCGATTGCACCTTTTAAAGCATGCTAGCGCACTCTTGCACTAATTCTAACTGTGATTCTTAATGCATGTATGATCCTGGGGTTTGATTGTATCCTCAACATTCGAGCAGTTTTATGTGTTATGAGTTATGAAACTTCCATAATCTTTATTCTTAGCTTTAACACCACTAAATATGTAAGAGTGTGGCTGTTGGAGTTTTACAGTAATATTGTTCTCTGACACGGTAAGCGATGAGTGTGTGTAATTTGTTGCATATTTCCCATACTGCACCATGTCAAATGAAGGATTTACTTCATTATACAGTATGCAGTAGATTTGACCTATCTTAGGAGGCACAGCTATAGCCAAGGAACAGTGCTGCAAAAAGGTTATTTCTCAATAGAAATCAGTGTGCATGCAGGCATAGATCAATGGGAAAAACAAATTTTATTGTAAATGTTTTGTGACATAAAGGAATTACAGTGACATTGCTGTTCTTATTACAGTTGCCATTATTGATTCCCTTAACATCATTTTACTTTTTAACTGTCCAAAGGCCAGGATTGCATTATACCCACACTACTTCACACTGAAGAAAACAGCTTTTTAATTTGAAAGCTATAGGGTCTAGCCTACCTTTTGACTCTTTAACATGCAAATCATACAGGCAATGCTCTTTCTGTGTCACCCTCCCTCCCTATGTCTTTAATACATGGCCTTATGTTGGTTCTCTGCCAGTTACTGTAGTGTGCATTAATACACTCTCTCAGGCTTTAATGCCTTTAATGCCTTTAATGTCTTTAATGTTTTGTCCCCAGCATCTTTGTGATCCCTTTCTACAGACCCCTTGCTCAGCTTTGTCTTGACATTCTAATAAAACACGTGTGTGTTGCATGCATGTGTTCCTGTAGTGATACACAATACATAGTTATAAGGAATGCGTGTGTGTGTGTGTGTGTGTGTGTGTGTGTGTGTGTGCGCGCGCGTGTGTGTATACACAATACATAGTTAGGATTTACTTTGTGTGTGTGTGTTTGAGAAATAAATACGGTGCATATGCTGGTTAACGGCATTGAATGATCTGATCATTCGGATCAGAAGGGGGTGTTACAGTATTTGGGAGCTGAAACACTGCCAGTCACAGATACAGTATGGACATCTGTTGGTCCACATGGCAGCTACATGCATTTTTACTGAGCATACTGCATCAACAGTATGCTCACTACTGAGCATACTGTTGATGCAGTATGCTCAGCAGCTCATTTTGAATTTCAAATTGGACAAACAAATAGGTCTACATGTTCATTTCTTTGTAACACTATACCTAGGGCTGGACGATATGGCCAACATTTTTATCACAATATATTTCTTAATTTCAGTCGATACAATATAAGCCTCAGTAAAAATGCTAAGAACACCCACAATGGAGTGCTTACAAACTTCAGAAAAATGTATTTGCCAAGTCTGAAATCTTTAAAAATATATTTTAGAAATAAAAGGGTACAAATAAATGTTCACCTTTTAGTCTTCATACAAACAAGAAGTGTTAAATCACAGACAAATAAATAAACAAACTCTCAACTGTGTTCTTTTATTTCTGTTAGTATTTACATTTACTGTAATTTACAAATTTATGTCCACCAGTAGGTGTCACCAGTCGTTCTGGTGTGTCTGTTTATTTCACCTCACTGCCAGACTGCTCCACCCTAATGCAATGAAAAAGGCCCCATAGCAGGCGTACATGGTTCCCTCAGCTGCCTAGCCTATTAGCCCATCAGCAAGCTAAATCTTTGAATCTGTTTTTTTGGGGAATGCGTCTCAGTCAGAGAGAGACAGAGAAATGGACTGCCAATTATATTCCAAAGTGTGTGTGTGTGGGTGTGTTTGTGTTTGTGTCTCATCATTCCATGCTGTGTTTCTTTTAAACACAGCTATTCTTTCTTTGCATTTATTTGAAACTACATTATTTGGGCTGGCGCGGTGAAGAAAATGTACATGCGGTGATTTAGGTTGGCCCAATACCGCGCTCTGCGGTATTATCGACATTTTTTTGTTTTTGTTTTGAATGGTCAAGTTTGTGGCGGGGAGCTTCTGAAATAGTGTCATTGTGGGGCATTTACAGACAACGTGATCTCAGTCCGTGGTGAGACAATTGTGCAACAGCATAGGCTTTCTACCTGTTTAGTACTGGTGTTCTGACTAGTAGGTGATCACATGTAACTTTGTCTGGCAGATGTTTGGCCAAAATATCAACTGGGAAATATTACAAATTAATTAAAAGCATATTTAATAGAGCAAGATCAAAAGCCTATGGCCTAAATCACTGTGTGTGCGCGCTGCATGGTGCGCTTCCCAGACTAAGTACAGCACTTACTAAACTTACCAAACTGTAGTAAAGTGCTGTAAAGCGTAACGTCGGAGTGTCATAAATACATACACTCCCAAAGGCTACAAATGGGCTAATATGGGGCTGTGGGAATTTGTGCTTCGATAGCACACACGCCCTAGATCAGACGTCATATTCGATGGGCTAGCCTCATTACAAAAATTAAATGTAAAATGTTTAGTAGACATGTAGATGGCTTTGTCTGTGTCTCTGTGAAACCATCCATTGCACATACGGTACAGCTGGGCTTTGGGAAGAATCTTGTGACCCAGTACTGTTCTGAATAACAGGATAATAACAGAATATAACTGTTGAATAATAGGGTCACAGTGGTCCAAAAGTGAAAAGTGATTTGATCCAAATCTTAGGAGATTTCTCACAGTATTAATCTATGTTGATGTATTGCTACATAATGAGAATTGTTGCATGCAACTTTTCAGTGTTTTTATTGTGATGTAAGTCAAAGTTAATTCCTAAAATTCACAGAATTAAAATGTATTTATACTTATAATTATTTTTTTAAATATACAGTAAACACAATAAATATCCCAGTGTACTCTTTACTGAATGCAATAGAAGCAAAAATTATAATTTGTTTGCATTGTTCGACAAACAACATCCGGACGAAAATGGAATGTGGTTTTTGTTCATTCTCACCTCAAACCAGGACATAGTCAGTGTAAGGAAAAAGCAACTACAGGAGGAGGAAGAGAGAAAGGCACAGGGGCGATTAATAAAACAGATACATCGTTTTATACAGCTGCACTATTGCCATTCCCCAGTCACGACTCACCTAAGCAGGAGGCGAGCTAACGGGTACAGGTTGTTCCCTGCGAAGGAACATTAGGCATCTCCGGCACAAGTGCCAGCCCGCCAGTACCGGTGAACATCACACGGCGCGGTCCTCGGGACCTGACAGGGCCTGCCGACAGCTGCGGTGACCCCGCGGTGACCCCGGCAGAATGTCTCCTGTAATAAGGATGGATGGAAGTGACAGGGAGGCACAGCAGCTTGCCAGCCCGCTGAGAAGCTCCATTGCGGATACGACGAGGAAATGCCGGCATGCCTCTTCCCGCGCTTTTCCAACCACTGCTAATAAGGAGGCATTCATTCAGAGCGTCAAGTGTCACCCCGCTCTGACAAGTCATCCCTCGCTCACTTATCGATGGGTGATACTACATGAAATTGCCTTAGAGAGCAACCTCTCTCGCACCTTTGGATGATTTTGCACACAGTGTGTTCCTGTTGCCATGGCATCAACAGTGTAGTTTGGGTGAGTCATCTTTGGGGAAAGTAAAAAGTGAAGTCAGAGCTGCTTCACATCAGACCTCTCCAGAGCGATTGAGAGTTACGTGGTATATGCTAGTTTATTTTTCCCTACCACTTATTTGGTTATTTGTTTAAAATAGAATTTATAATAGAAGTCAAATTGTCAGTTTACTCTGACATTTTCAGCTGCCCGTTAAAACCGTTAAATTCTCAAGAACACATTTTCACTGGATTTAATTTTGGATCATTAAAACCAAACCGCAGCAATTAAGTTGAGTATCTTTGATCGGCCTCATGCTCTTGAACAACCTGCAAATCTTTTGTCGACAGCGTCAGACTAGGTTAAATGTGAAACCACGCAGCCTTAAAAAACACTTCGTAAGAAAGAACCTTTTTTACCACATTTCATCGAATCGTAATTACATTTTCCTTCACATTTATCAGCCCAGTGCGGCAATAGCACCTCACCATTTTCCAACGGCGAGTCAATGAAAAAACAACGCGCGAACCCCCACGTAGGCTTACTTTATTTGCACCTCCCATTGAATGACCCAGAGCCTCTGTACTCTTACCTTGAAAGCAATTTCACTGACGAGGGGAGGCAGAGTCGGTATGTGATTGGTTGTGTATGTATCTTTGAGAGGAATAACACAACACGTGCAAAAGAGAGATGGGAACCTCATTCCACACCATTGCATTCTCTTGTCTCGGCTCTATCTTTTCAATAAACAAGCCTTCTTTGAGACTTCTGCAAGGGGCCAGTTTTCAGCGAGAAATAACCCCCGGTGAAAGGAGAAATAAAATTTTTAAAGCTGCAAGTCTCTGCACGTAAACTCTCAGGACTACATCATCTGCAAAAAGCAGCGATGAGATCCTTAGGCTACCGAACCGCAACCCCTCTCCACCATGACTACGCCTCGA
>JAODTR010083914.1:0-14551 GCA_025399935.1 Amblyopsis rosae | reverse complement strand
AAGTTTGGGGTCCCTTGCTGAAGCTGCTGCCCCCGCGACCCGACTCCGGATAAGCGGATGAAGATGGATGGATGAATGGATATTTTAATTCCAAATGTCTTCATTGACAGTGAGGCCCAGGGGGATTATCACTGGTATCTCAGATCCCTTTCCCACCCCAACTACCCCATCTCTTGTATGTTATCAGCCTCCTCACATAGGATGGATCCTCCTCCTCCACACTTTGTTATCCATATCCATCACCCCTGAATTATTTTTAAAGGCCATTGGCTCACTAATGGCCAGTCATCTTATTTCTTTATCTTTGACCTTGCAACAGTATAGACGTCAACGTTTCAATGTTCTGCCATCGCTAGAATGTAATCTTCATAAACTCTCACTCTACTTTCTTTATTTGCTTGTGTAATGTGTAGTTTTCATGTAGTACTTTGCTTTTAGGTGGAAAAAAGGGACTCCTGTCTTCAAATAAATGCGGAAAAATATTTCAACAGCAAACAGAATACGATTTACCAAGGGAAAGAAACGATGTCAGGAAAAGAAAAATAACCCAGATAGAATATTCCAAACTCTCCCATTTGGCCTTTTAAACGTTCGTCTACATTTCAGTAAAAATTAAGATGTTTCTGCTGACACAATCCCAGCAACGTCTCACTTTAACAGCCATACACTCTGAGGGTTCCAGATTGTTTCTGATGCCGTTATACACTAAGTTACTGCTGTCATAACCAGAGGGTTTTATAGAGCAAGTTTAGCTCTCCCTACAAATCTCCCATCTGTCAAGAAGAGGGAGGTGCCCTCAGGCTTAAAGAGACTAAGAGAGAAGTCTAAGAGACTCAGAGACATACATAGAAAGATAAGAGGGGATCCATGCCTCTCCAGAGACACAGGCCGCACTGATATATTCAACAGTACAGAAAAAGGTTATGAACCTATTGAAAAGATGTCAGCTGGCATTCAATTATGGGACAGTATGGCACTTTGCCAAAGGAGAGCGTAGAGCTGAAAACAGCTCAACGGCCATCGCCCCTACTAAGCTCTAAGGGGTGTCCTTTTGGATTTAAATGTGCTCCGTCATCAGGTGGAAATATACAGAGGGACAAGCAAGCATTTTTATAACAGCAGCCTGTTAGCTTGGAAAGCTTAAATGGTAGTTAAGAATCTACTGTAGGTGTCTCTGACATAGCTAAATTAATTTTAGAAAGGTATTGTGGTTGCTGTGTAAAAATGTAAACTTTTATTTATATATATATATATATATATATATATATCCATTTTGTTAACACCCATAGATCACATTTGGTGATGATGATGTCTACTAACATTAAAATGAAGCACTTTTAGGGACAAATATGACAATATTTCATTCATAACTAGCATATAAAGCCCACTGAAAAGGTATTTACTGGAAAACCATGTACATAAATTATATTCTATAGTTCTAATGAATTATTTTGTCTTCTAGTCTAATCTTAGGGATATGCACTCCACGTCCGCAGAGTAATTGTGCGTTGTGATAGATACAGTTAATAAGCCATATACTGGACAAATATACATACTGTAGCTGCTATTGGCCACTCGTAGATCCAAGACACAATTCAATACTATGAGTTATATTTTGCGCTCTCATAAATGGGGATGGGTAATGAGAACTGATGCATATTTGGTACCGGTTCTCGGAATACTGACAGCATCAGTAAAATCAGTCGGCATATCGGCATTTGACAACTTAATACCTTAATTATTTCTGGAATTCTGGAACACAAATTAATTGTTAGAAGTCCCATATCAAATTGAGTCAGATGATCAACATGATGTGTTTACACGTGTTTGCTTTGCTGTCATTAGTGGAAATTTTCCCACTTTGGTGCAGAATGCCACCGTGTAGGAAGACATCAATTCAAACTGAATAATATTTCTTCTATGAATGCTGAAAAATTACTTAAAGACCCTAATGACAATGTCCAACTTTTTGCAATGTGGTGAGACAGTATGTTTAGTTGTAACAAAATTAAACTAGCAATCTTACAATAGCTACTCAATGAAAGCTCTGGTTTTGCACCTCTAATCAATGAAAACCTCAGTCTGTCGGATGTTATGAGAGGTGATCTTGACTCTAAACAGAGATAACAACAAACATACTTAAACCATTCCCAGACAATACAAACAAAACTCAGCTCCATGAAATTCTATATTAAAAAATAAATCAAAACGGCCTTGCATGTAAGTGCGTTCTTGGTGAGATTACAGGAGATTTTAGACAAACTAATAGCTGCAGCTATAATACCATATTTTTCTCACAGAGGAAAATAACGGAATTCTGGGAGTGGAACACTCAAATAAAGCCAGCTACAGAAACGGAGCACCTTGGTACCAACTAATCATCTGAAAATCAGTCTGACCGCCTTATCTCTCCCAGATACCAGGAACACCTGTGACAACTGTATAATGGGAAGGACTCAGGTTTTAGTATGATAAAAATGTCCGCGAGCAGCCGCCGAGATCGAGAAGAAAGCGCTCTGAGCAAGTGGGGCCTTTCAGAGGCAAAGGGTCGGTGGACTATGAATGGCTCATGTTGTTGCCAGCAAGATTGTGGGTTGAACATCTGTACCTGATTTCTCTCTGTTGTCTGGTCATTTTACATATACCCAGACAGATAAACTCAGATAACCTATGAGATTGGGGATGAGAGTTGTATATGGCAATAAATAAAAAGAGATTATGCAAATACTCCCTCTATTTGGTTGCGATGCTGCACAAATACTGACAGACCAGCGATATTATGACTTGATCAAGACCGGGCGAGAACATTTCTGCACCAATTTCTGGTGGACATATTTTTATTTATGTAAAGGAAAACACAAATGTCTAGTCTAATTGGGGAGTAGCCTAGCCCTAGGCTATGACTTACTTTTATTTTTTAACATAACCTTTATTTAACCAGGCAAATTGGTTAAGAACTTTGTTGGATGATTTAATTATTCATTGACATGGTAGTAGATATGATGTCAAAATGCTGTAACTATTCTGATATATTGGTTGCCTACAATTGCTGGTGTATTACCTGTCCAACTAATGACACATGTACTACATGTAAGTCGGTTTGGAAAAAAGCATCAAATGCTTTCAATGTAAATGGGTGCATTTATATAGCGCTTTTATCCAAAGCACTTTACAGTATTTTGCCTGACATTCACCCAGTCACACACATGGTGATTGCTGCCATGCAAGGTGCGACCAACCACCGGGAGCAGTTAGGGGTTACGCATCTTGCTCAAGGATGTTTACAGGGAGGCCAGCACTGGGGTTTGAACCCACAACCTTCCAGCTGGAAGTCCAACACCCAGACCACTAGACCATCCTGCCTCATGTTAGCTAGTCTTAGGCTGTGATGTAATAGCCTACTTATTATTAATGTAACTCGCTATTAAGGTAAAATAATTAATCCAATGTTAACTAAAAATAATGAGTCTTTAATGCTAATGTATGTTTTGCTTGCACATCTGTCATCGTGTACATAAGACAAAAACGATGGCCTTGTCTGTGATTCAGACCCAATAAGCCATTACCAATGGTTGTACTTATTTATATTATGCTAATGTGATTATTTCCTTCCACTGTGATTGAAGACAGCATAAACCATTGGTGTCATTTGAGGTTGTGTTTTGCGCTGATTTTAAATGTGAAGTATCATACGAATGGCTGTAGTCGTCATGTGCTGGTGATTAGTGATATAACACAAAGGGAATAAAACTGCCAATGTGCCCAAATAATACAATATCAACATTAATATACTGTGCACACTATATATGCATAATTCAGTTTCCAATGAAGAAGAATACATATGCAAATGAGTTCATGGAACTCATCAGTGTTGCCAACATGTGAATACTTAAAATATGGTTTGCATCAATTAACTGTGCCACAGGTAGCCATGTGCTTTTAAGAGACCATATTCAAGAGACTGGTCTCATTTTTAATGAGTTTCACTGTATTTCTTATGTGCCAAGCAGAGCTCTGCATATACAGCACACTTTAGACCCAATCACGTTTTGTTTGCACGATTATTAATATGTAATGGGACAATGTGTTTGTGCTGTCTTTTCTTGTTCTCTTTATATCTAATATTAATGAATTATATTGTTGGGCAAAGGGGGAGGATATACTGTATAATAGGAAGAGAAAATTCCTGCTACCTTGATTGGCATCCCGAACATTGGCTATTGGAGTTGAAAGAGTGGCTATAGGCTATAGCTTTTTGGTGCTTGAAACCGCAACGTTTAAATGCAGAGCTAGGAGTCCTACTAGCAATACTCCGTAAATGCGGGCGCTAGCTACACACTGTTAATATTACCGGACAGTGTGCGGGGGTACTTTGAAAAGTGTGAAAGGGTGAATCTTTTAAGCTACAGTAGAGCTGTAAAACAGGTGTTTGGCTCATATTAAATAGGCCTACTCTGTCTAAAATGTGTGGTGTGCTTTGTTTTACAGAGTCTAGAAGTGTTTTCTGGTGTTTTCTGTGTATTTTTGTTTAGTATAGTTTTGTTTGACATTATTGTACATCTTTTATTTTATTTTGTGTTTAGTCTTGTCTGTGCAGGGTGGAACATTTAGGCCGGTTCCCCATAGCAGCCTATAGCCTACAGGTATACATCCCAGACATAGATTTACTAATAGATAGACACAGGGAAGAAAATGGCGGCTCAATCCTAGAAAGTATTTGCTCATCGCAGTGAAGCACGACATTCTAATCAAGAGTATCGCCATGCGCAGTACAAACAGAAGATTACGCTGCAACCTGCAACACAGGAGTTCCTGACCTCAAGCCTCGTGCATGTGCGGCGTTTTAGTTTTTGTTTTGGACTGTACTGTTATAATTGTAGGCATGTTTTGTTAAATATTTAGCATTTACATTAAAAGAAGGATCGATGTTGTGCTAGCTAATACATTACTTGTTGCTCGAGCAGATGTCACGCGTATCGCCACAAGTCACCGCTGCTTCAAGCTTCTGTAGTCAGACCCTGTTCCCCTGGACCTAGACTAGAAAATGTTTATGAAGATCTCCATTGAAAAAAGTTATTAAGTCTAGAATAGGCTTAATCCCTGTATGGGAAACTGGGCCTTAGTGTTGATGCTAAGCCTTACTATTTAATGGTCTGGTTTTGTTCTGATTTGGAGTGACCTACTGAGTGCATGTCGAGTCACTTTGTTGTTTTCCTTGTCTTGCCGTTTGTCTACATATATTTAAGTAAATTATGTAACTTTTTTTCTATAATAAAAGCTTTTGCTTGAGTCCATTACAAATTCTGTTGCAGGGAACCTAGTTTGCACGACTAATATTGTCCCTCTCCCCTTTAACGTGAGGGTGGCGTATTACAACCTGGTGGTAAAGTAATAGAATAGTTGACGCAAATATAACACAATGAAATGGTAACAGGAAAGACCAGGATGTGTGTTTACTCAATGCTTTTTGAATTGAATTGTATTGAGTCAATCACCAAAGTAACTTGTATACATTTTAAGATAACGCCCATGAAAATAATTATTCTGACCTCATATTACCCTTTTTTGTGGGCTTGACACAATACTCTTGACTCTTCCCATGGGGCTGCTCTGGCTGCAGTGTCCAGAGTGGAGTCCTTTCTGATGTCTGCTGCATTATTCTTGGTAATGTGAGTTGGACAACATGAAGAAAATAGCTTGTGACATTACATGGAAACACTGCCAAGACTAATGACTCGGGGAAAACAATTCTCAACCTCCTTCTCTCAGTCTCTTTCTCTCACTCTCAATAATTGCTTCTCCTTCACAGTCAGAGTGGATGATTAAACAGCCTATCTCGTCAAACCTACAGTATGCCTAAATGTGTACACGAGCATAGACATGTTTCTTGTGTCACCATCAAAGCTAATGCAATGACAACAGCATATATCACAGCTATTAGAGATTCAAACAGAAGCTAAAACAAGCATCACTTTTGCGTTTGGCATTGTTTTCAAGTTCTGTATTTTGCAATATAGTTTGCTGTTTGAAAGAGTCTGACCTAAAAATGGAGCAGTCGAGACTTGTTGGATTCAAGTCTCTTCAAAGAACAAATGTCTTGGGAACCAATTTGCCAGCTCCTCAGGACTGTATTGTTAAAACTTTTCTATAATGAAACTAAATATTTTTAGACATATTTTTATTGTTTTCCCATCTTTTATTTCCATGTCAGTGCACTGACGTGTGCAGGCAAATACTGAAACCAGAAGACAAAATTAGAACCTCTTTCTGTCAGGGTTGACTGTATCACAACCAAAAAGCTTCATAAACATGTGGAATGGAGAGGAAATTCAGAGAAAACACTCACTGTAAACAACAACACTGCTACAAAAATAGGGCTTGTGGAAAGAGAATTGTGATCCAGCAGGAGACTAAAGACCTGACATGAATGTAAATAAGGCTTTAAATACTCACATGCCAGCTCTAACTATGAAGACTTCCATAGAAGCGCAACATCTCTTGCATCTGCACGGACAGAGTAGGCTAAAATCGATGCAACTATTGACTGAGAGAGGCAGACTAGCTAGACAATGTTAAAATGATTGATTGACAGAAGGGGGGATTAAGGGAAGGAGGAATAGAGGAGGAAATATTTCTAGCTTCACTGCACCTCTGTGTCAAATAAACGACACACACTATGCACTATGCAGTTAGATGTAGGCTATTGGTCTGTTATTATCTTTGGTGTGTCAGCCCCCAAGCCTTGCTGGAAGATCTCTCCTCCTATTGCTTTGTTTTGCTATGACCACGTGAAGTGTAAATGCTCTTACAGGAAAATAAGTCGTTTTTTTCTGTGACATATATCTGTTTCATTTGTGCATATGATGAGATAACTGGAACGTAAATGCTAAATACATTATTTGTCATAATAATAAGAAAATTCCATTTTGACAGTATGGGATTCATTGGCATTTCCTGTTGATTCATCAAAAACATTTTCACAATAATGAAATTAAATCTCTACGCAGCAGACGTTAACTGCCATGGTGAGTGTTAAATATACGATGTGAATGATATTTCAATTAGCCTCCTGCCAAGGCTTAGATTTCCCTTTGCAATTGTGTCCTATAATGGTCTATTATCCACCCTTTTTCACGCTTGATTATTAAACAGGATTTCAAGCCTCCACAGGAATCTGCCAGAAGCGACAAATGAGGCAGAGAGTGAGATTAGACGTTTTTTTATTGAGGAGAGAAAACACTGCATAAACACAAGGCTGAGAAAAACAACAATCTAATCTAGTGTATACACGACAACTTAATCCAAGGCTGTCATATGTCATTTAAGGATATCTGTTTTTTTTCTCTCTCAATTAAATATAAAATAAATGTACACTTTCATGTGCAGGATACTATTTATCTCACTGGGAACAAATAATGTAAACCAAGGTCAAGGGTTTATTAGGCATAAAAACAAATTTTATGCACCCAAAATGCATACTCTATCTGAATACATTATATGCTACAAATAATATTTATTCTACCCAATGTTGCTTGTTGTTATTCAGAAAAAAGGTCACATGACATGACTGTGCACCAAAGTATGTATCTCAATTAAAATCATTGAATTTTGCCCATTTTGTTTGCAATTTACAGTAGGACTTTGATTTCAATGACTACACATGATTGAAAAGTGATTGCTACATGCATACTGTAATCGGCCCCCGAGTTAGAGCAAATCTAGTCTCATCGTCTTCCACAACTCATCAATCAATCAATCAATCTTTATTTATATAGCACTTTTCATACAAATTCATGTAACACAAAGTGCTTCACACTACAACGTCATTAAAAACAATACAACATTTGTAAAAACAATACAATATATAAAAAATAAAGTAATACCACCACTCATGTTGCACTCATCATCCCAACCCTCCAATCACAAACATACATCGGGAGTCCCATTCCCACCATCCCCAAAACACAAACCACTCGTGCTAAAAGTCACGAGTGCATGCAGTAAGGCATGCTGGAGGTTTGGTAGATTGTCATTGGCTTAGCATTGTCACACAATACTGTATTATGTAATTATGTTACAATGCTAGTGTAGTGCTTTAATTCATACTTTGAGTCTTGTCTTTTTTTATCAACTAATTGTTTTACATTTTATTTTACCATGCAAGATGACTGAGAACATGTTCTCATTTCCAGCAACAGACTGGGGAGTATTTACTTTATTGAACCAATTGAAAACTGGGGATGATTAGGTAGCCATGATGGTATGAGAGGCCAGTTTGGATATTTGGCCAGGACACCAGGGGTTAACACCCCTACTCTTACGATAAGTGCCATGGGGTCTTTAGTGACCACAGAGAGTCAGAGAGTCAGGACACCTGTTTAACATCTCTTCTGAAAGATAGGGTGCAGAGGGCATTGGGATATTAATGTTTTTATTTTGACTTTATCTATGCTTAATTTTGATTGACAATGCACCGATCGATCAAAGCAGACTTAACATAATGGAGAACACAAGTCTTGTAAAAAGCAAATGCTGTAGGTACGGTTATTGAGGGGGGGGTAGTATAATCTGTTTCAGTCTGCTGCCCTTTAGCTTGTTAGCTCCCTCCTCTGCACCCCCTGCACCCCCGTGTATGTTGTGTGTCTGGGTTACTCGCTGACTGTTGTCGTTATGGCTTGCTCTGTTCTGTTCGTCGGGGAGGGGGGCTCCATGTATGCGCATGGAAAGGGCTTTCCATGTATGCGCATGGAAGGGCTGGGAGCTCCCAGAACAGAGCCATACCTCCAAATATAAATAACATAATGTTAATAATATACTATTTGATATAGTGATCCTGAAAGTCTCAAAGCCCTTTGAGACTGCAATGTGATTAAGGGATATATAAATCAACTTGACTTGACTTGAATCCTGATTAAAATACCGCTCCTGTCAAGTAAGCGGGTCTTATATAGCCAACGCTATATATGTCCCACACTTTTCATGATTAAATGCTGACCGCTTTGAGGAAGAATGCAAGACAAAAGCAAGACAAAAGCCTAGTGTTGGATTGTATATCGAACTGCCCTCCTCATGGTAGAGCGCTTATCTAATCATATCTAATTTCCAAATGTTTGTGTCGATGAGGAGCACACAGAAAGAGCACAGTTTTATCATATTAGCGCTATACGTTTGCTAGGAGATAACCGAATACGATAATGGATAATTTGCACATAGATCAATGATAATTTGTAGTTGTTGCAAAATTCCATCTCTTTTTAGTGAGTTGGCTCAGCACAGCAATAAGAGCTCTTCGGCTCCCAAGCAGCTCTTAATTTTAGCACCACTTCTGGCTTTTAGGAATCAGCCATATATATACCAATATATAGTATGTGTACTCGTATACTTCTATTATTCAATGTAGCAGCAGCAGCAGTCAGTACAGACAAATCACCATCCACCTTCTGCAAGAGGATTGAAATTGAAACGTATGTTATCCCTGATGACACGGCACTCATTATTCTAAGAGAACGCGGTTTGGTTGCACTTACTGGTGTATGACCTATTCATCTATGAACATACTGTATGTAGTGGGGGTATAATCGTCTGCTAAATGCTATACATGTAAACCTTAACTTTTTTTTAGTGCCATTATTTTTATATTATGTTTGGTGTAAAAAAACATTAATGTAGAAACATCAAACAATATTACACACATTGAACACACACCATTCAATCAGTGCATGGAGTGCATGGAGTTGAAGCAAACGTTGTGTGAAAAGCTCATCCGATCCTCTTATAACACCTGGCAGTGCATATCCAAATAATTCCAAGGTCTACTTTTCAGTATTACCAGGATGATGTCATGTCACTGTATGTAACAGATAATTCCTCAAACTATCAAGAATTACCATTCATATTAATTTAATATCCCTGATAATAAAATCCCCGAAAGATGTTGATAACTTTCCCAAATTGTTGAGTACAAGTGTCCTAAGAGAAGGTTTTAAGGCTCCTGGGTATCTAAGGTTGCATCTTAGAAGTAGTAATGACGTCAATAACACCATGAAACAGCCACGTCCGTTCAAGACGTTGATTCAAGAGAGCTCTGACATGCAAAAAAAAGTACATTCTTATATGCAGGTCTGTCCCACCTAGTGTGGTGACGTGTTAACATACAGTTTGTTTATGTGTGAGTGCAGATCTTACTTAGGTGCTGGTTGATACAATGTGATTTACTACCTCAGTCAGCAAGGCCATTCATGCTGTCTAGGCAACAGTTGAGAGCTTACTTCTGTACAGGAATGCATTGCTAGCAGTAATATACACTGTAGGACATATAAAAGGTTAAAGGCTATGTCAGGTAAGCTAGCCATCTTGTTTGTGTGCAGCAGTGTACAATATCAAACTTGCTGGCTACCTGCTAATTTAGATCATCAATCATCAGGTTATTTCCCTAAAATGTTTCTGATCACAACCCGGTTTATTACGTGCGTAGCCCACTGCCATCTGAAGGCATGGATACCACTACTAGCATAGTATATATGGCCGCTAAGAAACAGGAAAGAAACTGTGAATGCATTGGGGATTATCTTTTGTGTGTGTTTGGCAACAAAGTGAACGGGGAAAATTATTAAAAAAAACAAATAATAATGGATTACTTGAATTGCAAAGTGTTGGAATTGGCGTATGTCTCCTCACACCCAGTTCCTGCGTGTTCGTGTAACGTTTAATTATACATTTTATTATTCATTTTATTAACTTTTTTGTTTTGTTGTGCAACAAAACACTTTTGTTGGTGGTAACGCGTTACTTAGTAATCGCCAACATTGCACCTGTCTACTTTCTTCCTATGTTGTTATAGAATTTTGATAGTCAAACATTTCCATCTAAGATACTCCTCCATGTTATAGGTTAGAATCATAGCCTACAGTAGGTATAATCCATGCCCAGTTCCGGACTTCTACTACAGAAACTGTTCATTCTGCTCATTGAAAAGATAGAGATAATGACGTCTCTGTGCGCTTGTATGTTTGATGTTAACTCACAGGCTTGACGCCTACATACCAACAAGTCTAGTACGCGCACACGCGCGCACGCATGCACACTCCCACACACACACACACACATCTTTGTATGTGCCACCGACACTAGCTTGTCTGAACAGCAAGATGTAATGATTCAGCTCACTGATCTGATCTGTTCTATGGCCCTGGGTGTAAAAAATATAAGTGCAGGGGAGCCATGAGAAGCAGGTGTTTATCTGCCGTGTAGTCTTTATTATAGAATACCACCTACACCAACCGTACCTCCCTTTCATCGCTCTCAACACTATGAAAGGAGACGTGTAGGAAAATGTGAATTACTGTAAGACCATCACCATGGTTGTATAATATTGGTTGGTTTATATTGAGGCATGCCGGCAAGATATCCAGAGCTTCATGTGGATTCTTATGTGGGAGGATGAATTGACTTAGACATTGACAGACAGACAGACAGACAGACAGCTATACCCTAGGTTCCAAAAGAATGTTTAGCTCGTGGCTAAACAGGATCTTGAAGAAAAAGTATACGGGCATTGTTGTCATCACATTATCCATATCCAAATTGTTGCGTTCCAGGACCAAACTTATTATTATTATTATTATTATTATATAACTTATGTCATTCATCCACCTGAGTAGAAACCTCTTTGTTTAGCTCCTTTAGAACATATAATATTTACTAATGGGCTCCATGACCCATTATTTAATACCTCACCTTAGAAAAGCTATGCTCTGCTCACCATTTATGCACGCGCACACACACACACATACACGTTTCTCATGCGAGCGTAGAACGCAATGTTTGAACAATCTTCATGACTTGAACAAGAGTCTTGGTTAACCCTATTATGAGTAAGGATTTGTTTGTTTGTGTGTGTGTGTGTGTGTGTGTGTGTATATGTGAGTGAGTGAGAGAGAGAGAGAGAGAAGGCTGGCTAGTCTGATACTGTTCTAGAGTAGATTCATAAAAGAAGCACTCATCCCACCAGTCTGTAGTTAGTTCAATGCACATCTTTGGAGAAGATTCATAAATTTCCCAAACGTACTTTGTTCAGAGTTCAGAGAGTTCAAATCATTCCTTTCATTATGTTTGTTGTACTATAAAGCTCTTAAAATTGAAATAAAAAATGAATTCCCTTTCAGCACTAGAAAGATGTAACTTGAATGGAGATTGACTGCTATAATTATCTGGCATCTACCAAACAGAGGTCACAATTTTTACAAATGTTTCAGTGGCTGAATATCTCACAAGATATTTGAATACAGTTTCAAATATTATATTTTTTTGTATAAATTTCACAGTTACACAGTTAAAGAAAACGCAATTCATTCTGGCAAAAAGGGTCTCTGTGACTTTGACTTGCAAAGGGAGAAAGTTCATGTCTATAGTTCAATCCAACTGATATTTCCCTCCTTTCGTCAATTACAATTTGAAAGCAGCAACACCAATAAGCTGTGCAGGTCCATTATTGCATCATTAGGCATATGCCCTTATGCTCTAAGCATTTGCTCCATATGTAAAGATTGGAGGAACGGTCCAAGACACGGGACAACATTTATGGACCCATGCAGGGCACAATTTGTCCCTGGACTGGCCACTACAGCTGAGTCTTTTTTTTAAATATCACTCACTGGAACCGAATAGGAAGAAAGAGTAATTCACCCAGCTGATTAGATTAGCGAACACAGAACACAAACCGTGTCCGCTGGTTGATTGAGGGGAAAATGAAACATGCTGTACAGCCTGCCCTGGCCAGCCACATTGACTGTGCTTTAAGTCACTGCCTTTCACTAACACTCATACCCCTCCTGTGAACACAATTTGTATGGAATCATTCCACTCAGTTCTCGTGACGTGTGTGCGTTGATCCTTGTATGACACGCGCACACATAATATATGCAGTACGTTTTAGGGTGTGTATGCACTTTGCAGATGATTAGAGGCTACCGTGCGTGCTTCCCAATGACAACTGTCACAGTCTCCATCCACTATGGCACCTAAATCCAAAGGCCAAAGCATTAATCAAATGTGCATTGCTGCTGCCATCCTTTTACAGGTTTTTCCTGTCGTTAATATCCATTTGGTCAATATGTAGTCACATTTTGAAAACTCTAAACACAATTGGCCCAACATCCGTCTGTCAAGGGTTGAGTGGGGTTAGCAGAAACCAGACGCAGATTGGGGTCAGAACAAACGAAGTTCTTTAATGAAACCACAAAAACACTCACCAGAACAGCACCAATAACCAACAAAGAAAGCGAGAGGGCTACAGATACTAAGGCTAATTAGGGGAATGGGCACCAGGTGTGTGTAATGACAAGACAAAGTCCGAGATGAGGTAATGTGTGAAGGGGAAACCCCAGGAATCACGGCAGACCAGTGCAGGCTGCCATTAAACCCTGACACCTTTGGTTCATGACAATACTTTTTACAGTACACAATTAATGTTATTTTCACACAATATGCAGTCAATTAAGGCATTTCTTAAATGCTAATATGTTCTTTAGCATACAAGCTTACCCAAATTATGGATCTTTCTTGACTTATTTACAAAATGATTGCACACAACATGTCAGAAATGAAGACCTAATGTTCAAAACTATAAATTTATGTAAATAAATCTACTTCTGCAACAACAACAGCAGCTCAAAATCTATATTGAAACAGTTGATAAGCATTTTTGAATGAAAATATCATTGAAAAACTGAGAAATAACTTGATTTATTGTAATTTGTGTCAAATGTATCAACCACAGCTAAATCTTATCTCTATCAGAGAGAAATACAGTACTGTAGGTGTAATACTTACATAGACAAACACAAAGGTGTGAAAAGGATTTAATTTATCTAGTGGATACAGAACAATTATGGCAAAAGAAAAATAAAGAATAATATCTGGACAAGGGAGAGGGATAGTTGGGCCAGAACAAGGGAGAGGTTGTGGAAGAGGGCTAAGGATGCTTGGTGGAGAGGAGAGCGTAAAATCTTGCTGAGGTTCTTATGGATGCTGAAGATTGCATGGAATAGAACAAAACATATAATCTCTCCACCTAGTCCTGGGTCTTCCTTGAGGCCTCCTTCCGGCCGGACGTGCCTGGAACACCTCCCAAGGGAGGCGCCCAGGGAGCATCCTTACAAGGTGCCCGTACCACCTCAACTGGATCCTTTCGACACAAAGGAGCAGCGGCTCTGAGTTCCTCGCGTATAGCGGAGATTCTCACCCTATCTCTAAGGGAGACGCCCGCCACCCTCCTGAGAAACCTAATTTCAACCTTGTACCCGTGATCTAGTTCTTTCGGTGATGACCCACCCTTCATGACCATAGGTGAGGGTAGGAACGAAAATTGCCCGGAAGATCCTGAGCTTTGCCTTCCTGCTCAGCTCTCTTTTCGCGAGCATGCGGTAAATGATTGCAATACCGTTTCCGCTGCTCCGATTCTCTGGCCAATCTTCCACTAAGAGAAGGAGTTACCCTGCCCGGAGGAAGCCCGGGGTCCCCGTCTGGAGCCAGGCCCAGATGGAGGGCTCGC
>JAODTR010083913.1:0-36786 GCA_025399935.1 Amblyopsis rosae | reverse complement strand
GGGGGGGGGACTAAACGCAAACGGACGGCGATCCGTCACTTACTGAAAGTGACTGGCTTGATTGAGGAGGGCACTGTAATCTTCCGGAAGCTCAATCAAATGATTCCTCCTCCTTGGGTATCTGTAGAACATGTATAGTTGCAATTTACCTCATTTAATTGGTGAGATATTAAAGTGCTAAGTTGTTACTAAGAGATTTCAAATGCTACCTGATTGTCTGAAATTCCCCTTTTAAGACTTTGGCTATTACAGGATTCATACACCACCTAACAGGCGACAACTTTAGTTATTGTCCTGCGCAGCAGACGGCACACTGTGAAACACTCAAATCAACACACACAGCTGGAGTGAGGCGACGCAGATTCAGCTGTACCTCTGTAGCAGCAGAGAAACTGTCTCTCTGTGCTCCTGGAAGAGCTGGAACAAATTGGTGGGCAATGCCAGGTAACTGCACAGCGCCTCCATGTGTCCGTGAACAGAAACTGCAACACAGTGACCAAGTCAATCACTCACACACAGGACCAAGAAATCATGAATGACATAGTTAGGTAGTTAGTTACAGTACCTGAATTATTAGAGAGTTCCTCTGGAGGGAGCACTCCCGTAAGGCCATTAAAGAAGACAGCAGCACAGCGTAGGAAAGGGGTTACTCCTCTCCTCACTCTTTCAGCCACAGCACTGCCAGACACATCTGAACACAGCCTGACAGAGAAGCCACAGAACAATGTCACGTTACACGTTCACATTAGGACGTGTCTACATGAGAGAGAAGGACCAAACAGTTAGCTCCTAGTGTACATAGATACAGCCAGAAAACATTTGTGACTGAATGCCACAACATGCATTTGTGTGTCAATATAAAATGTTAGTGGTGTCACGGATCCCCACGTTTTGGCACGCACGTGAACCGCGGATCACAAGGTTAACCATCACTGTGTGAATAGCATTTTTTTCCACTGTAATTTTTGAATGTAGCCTAATACATCTCCAGTTAACTAACAATTATACAAGCGCCACTTAACAGTTATTCAAGCGGCAGGTATTTATTCATTAAGAGTAGGCATAAAAAGTGACTGATTCATTGTTTATTTCATATATTTGGCTGAGCCAACACAGGACTAAACTATTGCCACGCAACACAAGCATTTCCTGAAGATCTACATGCTACTTTGTGTCTTCCCCCCCCATCCGCTTCTCTTCTCCTGACAACCATTCATAATTAAACTAAAATGTTATTTGTGGAGAAATGTAAATATTGTAGTTTGTTACAATTTAAGATAATGAAGATCACACATTAATTAATTATTAGATCTGTATGGCCTAAGCGTGAAGTTATATAAAGGCTGTATACAACATGAATGTATCAGCAAACAACCATTTATATGTAAGATATAGTATCTATATACTAAATTAAGACCTGAGCAGAGAATGACATCACACTCCCTGTGTGTGTGTTGTTATCCCAGCTCCTCTGTTTTGATGGCTGATCTAGTGCATGTTAGAGCGCATGTGTGTGTGTGGGGTGCCCACAAAGCATGCTTGTGCCTCTAAGTGTGACATCTAGAGTCAGAGGAGGTCATGAAGAGACTTCATGTAATGCATGGAAAGCAAAACTACATCAGTATGGTTAAATATAGGCCTACAGTCTGGTCCCATCCGTGGCTCAAATCAGTGACACGACCCTAACCGTGGGTTAAGTGATCCGCTGCACCACTATAGAATGTGCTATGTTTAAAGTTGCTCGTACACTCCAGTGTGCTGAGAGACAACAGTGAGGACCTCAGCCGCCATCCTGGCCTCTTCTCCCTCGTCTCCACCAGCAAGTGCTGAAAGGTCTGGAAACAAGCAAGTGCCTACATTGTCATTTAGGTAGCATGTACACAGAAAGAAGTGATGGCACAGTAGTCCGTTTTCGGTTGAACAACCCAAAAGTTTAGGGAACAACATATAACATTTTCTTTCCCACACGGAATGCAGACATCCCAAAAGAATCACTCCAGTGTGTGTGCGCTGCGTGGCAAGCTTCCCAGACTAAGTACAACACTTAACGTTGGAGTTAACGTCGGAGTGTCGCATATGCATACACTCCCAAAGGCTACAACAGGCTAATTCGGGGCTGGGGGAATTTGTGCTTCGATAGCGCACACGCCCTAGATCAGACGTCATATTCGATGGGCTAGCCTCATAAAAAAAAATCAAATGTGAACATTGCGATAGCAGCGGTTGGTTGCCACGGCCTGCGGTTAGGTTAGCAACACCGCGGTATTGCGATATTTCGGATATCGCGACAGCCCTAATATAGATGGTATGCTACATCATTATTAAGCATAGTATTTCTTCCATTCATTATTTATTGATCCGAGTGGGGGTCAAATTTGTCTGTACCAGTACAGACAAGGCATATGGTGATGCCGAATGTTCACAAACCCATTTTATCAGGAGTGCTCGACGTCACAGACGTCCACTGTACGTGTATTCCATTGTACACACGGACTGCAGGCCACAGACGGCCTGTTACCACAGCGTTGCATGGCGGCGATGGAAGCCAGTGTGTACCTGTATCAGAGAGAAGGACCTGTAGGACGTGAGCCACCGTCACCAGGTGGAGGATGTACAAGTGGTTGTAAGCAGAGCTGACGGCAGACGGCTGCAGGTCTACCGCCTCCTCCTGGTAGAGCGCTGGAATAGACAGCACCAACCCCACCTGGCCACAAGATCACAGTGAAGACAAGGAACTATGAAACACACACACACACACACCTCTGGGGGGCGCTAGAGTTCACAAGGGGGGCACTTGATCTCATTTGTTTTGGAGTCAAACGTGCATTAAAATGTTTGACTATAATTTTATTGTAAAATGTGCACATTTTGAATATATGAAATATATGAAAATATGTGCTATGCAAAGGCCAATCTAGCAGCAGGCTAATTCTCCTTCAAATAAGTCCACCAACTTAAAAGAAAGTCTTTGAAAGAGTAGACAGTGATTTACAAAAAGCCACGCGGGCGTTATCTGAATGTTTGCTATTTATTGCTAGGGGGGGGGGGTCATATATATGAATATATAGATGGAATAGATTACCAGAAGATGGAAGGCATCCACCTCCACAATAGAAGGGGTGTTGTCTTTGCTCATATCTGATAACAGCACTGAGGACAGAGGGGAACAGCTCCAGCAATGCAACAATGTGAGGTAGATTCATGTGTCCATGTGTTTGGATGCACCACTCACCTCCCAACATGTCTGAAAAGTGCCTCTGGATCACAGCCTGGGAGCTCTCAAGCCTGTGGGCAGCAGCAAACTGAATAACTGCCCTCAGACCTGCCATCTAATGAAGAGGAAATGACACATTCAGCCAAACCGGTTAGAGAAGCGTTGTGAGAAATGGCTGTTGTGTGTTTAAGAGTTATTCAAATTTAAAAACATACAAAGCCATGCAGAAAGTACCATAGATTGCCACTTCACTTGCATTACAACATACATTTATTTAGCTTAACTGTTGCCTCACCTGTCTGTTTTGTAACGACCCAAAGAGTGGCTTGTCTTCTTCCTGCAACAAGTTCTCTGCCAAAGAAATCGAGTTAGTAGGAAACATAACTACGGTTACGTACAGAGCAGAAGGGGAACCTGCAGGGCATTAAAACCACCCAGAAAGCACACAAGGTGTTTACCTATGGCCTGGATGGTAAAGGCACACGTGTTCCAGGCCATCACTGGCACGTAGGGACACAGTTCGTTGGGGGCCGTCTTCAGGCCCACCCTGTGTACCGTGGTGGCACAAACCACCAGCATCTCCGTCATGCTGTCAGAGAACTTCCGTCTGAAATCAACCGTCAAGCAGTCAAGTCCTCCCCAATGGTCAAAAAGAGAAAGTAACTTTACTGTCACTAAATAACTCACGGCTCTTGCACGCCGAAGCTGAGGATGGACCTGAAGTCCGGCTGACCCTCCCCGCAAAGCCCAGCGTCGTCACACTGTGTGCTGCTGTCTGTGTTGAGGAGGACAGACAGACCACAGACAATAGACAGGACGTTGTAGACTGGTGGTCACACCCTGGGGGTCGGTTCTGACTGCAGTAAAAAGGAGACTGGGCTTACCGGTGTCCTGGCTGACTGACTTGAGCCCTTTGATTCTAGCACAGAGGATCTGGATCCAGCGAGGCAGGCTCAGGTGCTGTCCCACTATCTCGGCGTTCTCACTGCACACAAGACGGGCCCGGTACATTACACGGGGCTTCCCCAGTGTTTTCAGCCTGCCACCCTCAAAATAACAGTGACCGAGAATTGCAAACCCCTCATTGCAACATTTTATTTGATCTCACGTCCCCCACTTTGGGAACCACTGACACACCAGCCAGTCACGTGACCAGCCCAGTCACATGACCAGCCCAGTCACGTGACCAGCCGTGGCTGTGGGCAGGACCTACTAGTTGAGCGTCAGTGGCTCCAGCGGGATGACTGGGACGACTGTGTTGCACAGAGACTTGCACAGGGGACACAGGTACTCCCCGTTCTCCAGGTCAATGATGAGCTCCGCGTGCAGCCGGTTCCTGGTGGTGTTCTGGAGGGCATCGAAATACCTGCCGACCAGAGAAGGTGCATATGGTGAACGCCAGGCGGAAAAGTTACACGTTCTAAATGACACGTCATTAGTCTAGTCCAGAGGTTTTCAGCCCTGGTCCTGGGGGACCCCTGCTCTGCACGTTTTAGATGTCTCCCTGCTCCAAACACACCTGAATCACATGAACAGACTTTCTTGACTCAAATAATTTCATTTTAAATAGTCAAACATCATGTGTGTGCTTCATGTCACAAAGCAAATGTGATCTAAAAATAATTGTATTCTCACCATTGACTACCATATATTTTTTTTCCAAACTAAGGTCCCATAATGCAGAATTAACTTCGGCTCTCTATAGAGATTGATGACGATCCACTCATTAGAATCAGTTGTGTTGGAGCAGGGTGACATCTAAAACTAGCAGGGCAGTGGGGGTTGAAGACCTTTGGTCTAGTTGTAACACCAGTTCAGGATTGTGAGTGTGCTAGTATACAGTACGTACCAATTATTAATATATATTTTTACTGGCTACACTTGCAGTGCACATACTGCAAGTCTTGTTGAAAGACAGTTCATGACCCATGTCTATGTAAAAGTGCAACACGGTGCAAAGTGCAAAGATGGTTAGCTCCACGCACTGCTCTCACACATAGTGTAGCCAATTCCATTGATTATTATAGAAGCGTAATGTTGTTGCGGCATATGAGGCGCGTTTGATGTAGCCTGGCCATAAGGCTAGTATGTAAACCAGAGTGCAACTCACTTTAACATTAAGAAATAGAAAACAGTTATCTAACAAACTGAAGTTGAGCGAATAAATATCACAAATCTCCTGCAGTGACTCACTTCTGCCAGCAGGTGGCATGCATGACATGGCCACAGCTGCCAGTGTGGGTCCCCACAGCCAGGTCAGGTGCCATGAAGAGAGGGTAAGATGTTCCTGGCCCTTTAGAGAGATCCAATAGTTAATAGAGAGACAAAGTCACTTCTGTGATATGGGACCTTAGTTTGGAAAAAATATGTATGTTAGTCAATGTCGAAAATAACAATATCAGATCACGTTTGAATTGTGACACGAAGCACACATTTGACTAATGAAAAAGAAGGTCTCATTTTGTCGTGAATTCATGTAATGTAATTTATTTAAGTATAAGACTGTTAAAATATGTAATTAGTAAGTACAAACCCCATGTCACGTAAGTGTCATGACGTTGTCGCGTCACAATCCTCGAGCTGAAGAGAGCATTGTTTCGGTGATGTGTGTTGTGCGAGATGAAAAGCTGTAGTTCACTGAGCGCTTACACACAAAAGTAAAGATTACTTTATAGTTTCACAACAAACTGCAACGTTATTGACTGAACAATTATCTTATCATATATAGACACACATCATGTGTGTACTTCGTGTCACAATTCAAACGGGATATCAAAATAATGTTATTCTCGCCGTTGACTACCATAAATATATTTTCCACACTAAGGTCCCACAACGTGGAAGCGACATCGGTTCTCTACACCAGCTAACACTGAGGTCCTGCTGCCAGTAATACAAGAGACCCGGCAAAAGGGACCGACCTTCCGTTTTGATGTCCAGCATCTTTCCTCTGCACTGGGTGAGCATGGTGGACCTCTGCACGCAGGCCGTCAGCACCATAGCTGGGGAGTGGGCCGCCACCTCCTGCTCCTCCTGGCAGAGGATGCAGATCAGCAGCTCCCTCACGGCCGGCGTGGAGCCCCGGTGAGGCCCCAGGGCGACGCGTAGCTCCTTCTTATCCACGCCCAAGCTGAATGCAGAGGGAGAACAACATCAACCTCATCTGAATACATCAGTCACGTGTCAGTCTGGCCATGTCTGCATTCATGTGAAGACATTTGAAGGCCGTTAAAGGGGTTTTAAAATGGTATCGTCAGCTATTGTAAGGTAATTGTAAGGTAATACACTTTGTCATTCACCAAATATCTCCTCGTAATTTGCTATTTTACCATTCTTTATGCATGAAAAAATAAATGTATCCGATACTTCTACACAGCCCTGGCTCTGTAAATAAGAACAAAACCAGATGACTAACCATGCCTTTAATTTTAAACGTTAACATAGCAGCAAAAATAAATAAATAAAAATGTCTATGCAAAGATATAGAACAATTGCATCCCAAACATAAAATGACAGTCTCTCTGTGTGTTGTAATTTGAGCTCCTCATGTGTGTGGGCGGACCACACATCGGAGATGCTGGTGCACTAATGTGACATCTAGTAGGGCTGCACAATTACTCGCATTTCAGTCGAAGCCGTGAAATGGCCTTGTGCGATTATGTAACCACAAAAGCATGCGATTATTTATAAATAAACTTCACGCACTGCGTGCAAACAACCTGCGCATATTACTTCCGTGATAAGTGCAAGTGCAAGCTAGGGCAAGACGCCGGTCCAAGACAAAGATGACCAATCAGATGTCTCTGTCAATTCACAGGCTTCCCTGACTTTAGACAGGGCACAACATGTTATAGGACTACCCTAAAAACCACACCAAACTGGGGGAAAAGTAGCTCGCCATTGACATTGTGTGAAGCTGGCTCGTACGTCTGTCTATTTTCCAACTCTTAAACGGCTAGGTTGTTAGGGTCGACAGCAGAGCTCATAACTTCATTCTGTGTTTGTTACACGTTGATTGTGAATATACAGTAGCCTAGCTGTCGCAGCAGATTTTAGGCATGTTACATTTTTATGCAGAAGTCAAAATGACAAAGAGGCAGATTCACTATAAATTGCCTCGAGAGCTAACGCATAAATATATCAAAACATACCGGCAAATACAGCCTTGCAGCGTGTTCTCTTTTAGCACAGGCTTAATTGAATAGCCTACCTGTTTTACTGGAGCAATACAAAATGCATAAGAAGAGAGGTTTATTTAAAAAGAATACACACAATCCAAACACAAGACAAGCATTTCATTTTTCTTTAATTAGATATTCAGTTGTTCTCAACTTGAGTAGACCAATGCTTGTTTGATGTACTGACATAAAGGCCTTATTTTACATTTTGCATATGCCTAAATGTAGAACTCATTTTGAGGCCATATTTCATTTAATTGCTTAATAGCCTACATATTTCAAAATACATAGGCTACCTTATTACTTATGCTTTAACTTCATTCTCGGTTTAGGATATAGGCTAGGCCTACAGTAGGCCTACTCCACTGTATTGTATCTTTGCATAGAAAACATTTGATTGCTGCTATATTTAAAATATAGAATATAGCACCTTTAAGCTCTGGTAACAAAGGAAACAGAACTATGAGCACTGCTTACTATATCGCAATCGCAACATTTGACAAAATAAACGCAATATAACTTTTTGCAGAAATCGTGCAGCCCTAACATCTAGTGGCAGAAACTCTTAGAGCCACTTTAAAGAGCCCTTAAAACCCCTTAGTCTCCTGCTCACCTCTCTGTCGTTGTGACGCTTTCTCCCTGTACTCCACTGTCTGGCATGTTGTCATACAGCATCTTGTTGGACTCTATGAAGTTCTTCTGCATGGCCGACATCTGAGCCATGATCTTCTGCCGGTGGAGCTTAGCCGCCTCCGCCTTCCTCTTACGCTCTGCCTTCTCTTTGTCCTGGGTGTTCTGCGGCCAATGAGAAGTCAGAGGTTTGGACAAGACCACAGACACAACGTGGTGCTGTCTCCAAGCTGCTGACAAAGACACGTGGTTGAACCAGAGAGACTGGAAACATTTGAAAAGGAGGATGGGGGAAAGCTTTTCACCCTTTATGCAGACCAAAACAACCCAGCATGCCATGCAAGTAAATGGGGAGGTCCACGGATTTGACCATAACGTTGCCCAGCACTTCTCTCTGGGGGAGTTAATGAGTATTTTGAGTATGTAAGATTAATTCCTAAGTGCCTACGATCAATCTGATGCCACAACGGTAGTTCTGCAGCAAACTGTTTTGGGGGAAATTTACTTAATTTCAGCCAATTAAGCAGATTAAAATGTCTGGCCTCTGCCTACGTCTAACCTGGCATGCCAGATGGATTGTTGTCACAAGTCCATCTGGGGAGTCGTACGTTAAAACTGTTTGTAAAGGGCAAATGCTTAGCAGTTGATTGGATGAACCATGCTGGCACACCTAAACCAGGCCCATATAGCTATCAACACGACATTCAGTTGCTACTCTGACACATTCACAATGAATCCGAGGCCTTCCAGACTGATTCTCAGGGCAAAACACCAGCCTGGTGTCGACCGCTCTTATGCATAGCTCAATAGTTTACCTCTGCTGGGTTGCTTGTGTCCATGGAGGCTGTTGGACTCGACTTCTCTCTAAGGCACTTCACAATCTCAAACATCTTGTTTGAGATAAAAGGAGAGAAATATTAACTGTATGATAATGTGATTCATTTAGAACAGCTATTGCCAATATACGATAGAATGTGACGTTATAGAACAGCAAACCTGTAGAATCGACTTGATCGTGTCTGACTGGCCTTCAAGGGAAGGAAGCGCCTTTATTTTGGACAACAATTGGAAGACCGATCTGCCATGCTCGCAGCCGATTCCTTAGAGGAACAGAAATGAATTAGCATCACAAAAGGACAGCAGACCTGCGATGAACAATACATTGGAGAAGAAGGGAGGCTTCCACTCACTGCGCGCCTTGAGGCTGAAATCAAACGCCACTTCCTCTACGGTGCTGCTGGCCTCGAGCTGAGACATTTCCTCCTGAAGGGCCTGTGCCATCAAGTGCAGGGCCTGGTTGGTATACACAGTGGGCGTTAAAAGGAAAGGCTAGGGGAGGGTCACATAAATAGTACAAATACACCCACGCTCATTAAACAGTAATATAAAGTGGACCCTCTGGATCATGGCTTCCGTCCACTGGGTGGCGCGGTCCTCCACGGCTCTTTGGAGAACCCTTCGGAGCACGTGGACGAGGATGTCGCAGCAGAGGAGGCCCACTATGCTGGCGAAGGCTTGACAGAAGGCCGGGGGCACGGGCGGGCGAAGAGCTAGCGTATGGGGAAGGGTACACGTGTCAAGCGCGGAGCCAAGACAGCAGAAATGGTTAACAGAATGGTAACTAGCACGTTGGCACAGGACAGAAACGAACCTTTGTCATTGCCTTCCTGAGCTCTCCTCTTCTTCTGAGAGTCTTCTGCCTAAACAAAAAGAAAATGAGTACACTGAACTCTTATGCGGCCCTTGTAGAATTGAAACATTAACAACTGTTACGGCCATGCCGCACTACATACGAGCTTTTGAGTGCTGGCTGCAGGTGGGCGTGTGGGCTATTTCTGGATGAAACAGATTGACAGACTGCTTTGGAATATATAAAATCTCTATAACCAAGTCTAATACACAAACGGTTTCAAACTAAAAAGTTGCATGTATGGCAAAACCAGCAAACCTTTATAAACACATTTTTATATTAGCGTACTGTTCTACAAGACACAAATATTAGTGTAACTAAGGGATTCGCTGGAAAGAAATATTTGTCTGTGTGCTTAAAATAACACTATAGAAAACTATATTCATTGCTTTAGCAGGGCATTAGCTTACTAGCTGGCTGTGCAAATACAGCCAGAGCTTCCGCCCGCAGGCAAACTAGGTTGGCTGTGGCGATGCAAAGCCGCACTGAATTTGCATCATGATGATAAATGACATCTTTTCCACGCCCCCTGGGCACACGGGATCTCCTACACGTACCTACACGCGCCAGAGACCCATAGACATGAAAGGAGTGCGCCGTTTCACCGTATGTAGTGCAGCATGGTCGTCAGAATACAAATGATGTTTAGAGTTAGTCATACCTTGCTGTGCTGAGATTTAGAGTAATGGTAGTAGAAAGGGTTGAATTCTGGCAGACACTCCTTTTTAACTTCATATAAGCCGTGCCCCGACACACCAGGCTTCCTATGGAAGAATGCAAAATAGTCAGATTGAACTCAAAGACTAAAAGTTTTTTTTTTTACTTAAATTAACTTAATTGAAAGTACTTACTTGAAATTGGCTACTTTTGGTATGACCACTTCTAGGCCAGTTTCATGGCTCTCCTACCAATTAGAAACACAGTTTAAACAGTCTCCCACTTAGGAATAAAGGCAACAGTGTTAATGGAAGGTGTTACTGGTTTATCTTACGTTCTCTGGTAGGCCTTTGACCAGGCTACTGTGAGCCATGGGCTCAATGCAAAGCAGGTGGATAACCTCCCTCATTGTTACGTCCTCTTTGGTCACATTGCTGACCCCTGGGGTGTAGCGCTCACCTGGACATAACCGACAACAGTCAAATAGTATGGTGGGGGGGCGGGGGGCTTCCACTATGTGGCTGGCTAGCTGCCAGTCACATGCTGTGCTGCATCTTGCGTGACAAGAAAGCGGGAAGAAATGTAATGTACCTGTGATGACTATGAGCAAGTATAGCATCTCTTCCGTTAGTCGATTCCACTGTTTCAAGAGCTCCTACACAAATGATGTTTAAATAGCAGATCATTGTACGACACAATGTCACAAAGCATTTCTGGATGTGTGCTGAGGTATATTTTTATGTATTGTATTATGTATTAGTTTTAAGTATGTTTTTTGTTACCTGATCTTTGCTTGAGCCACTTCCATTAAAAATGTCAAACAGCTCAAATCTCAACAAGATCAGCATGAGGAAATGGTTGGGGTTCATTTTGGTGGCAGCAATCTGTGGCACGATAGAAGAGAAAAATAAAATGTAACATACTGCGCTGGCAACACTCCATAAAACATGTTTAAAATGATAGGACACCTACCTGCAGCATGATAATATCCTTGTCGTACATCTCTTCCCTGCATTTCACATCCTGGTAGTAATAAACCTTGGACAGACAAGACAGGTCAGTTGAGTTAAAACATTACTAAAAATACAACCAGGGATGCTGTTGTGCAGAATAATGTCGAATACAGAGCCTTATACCTGGCTGACCAAAGACAGGCCATTCCTGCGCCACATTTCAGCAGAGACCTGGGCTGCGAGAACTACACAGCGCAGGGGATGTTCTACAAACTTTGTGAAGTCACAGGTCTCCTGGATGAAATATAAAAAAGACATTATTCAGTCAGTCCATTTGCTTTGATGGGATTAATACAGTTACACGCTTGTGCTAGCCACGTGTAAACGGTACTACTTATGGATGTAAGAAAGTATCGATACACCCAAGCATCACGATATCAGCTTAGCTCATCTCCATCTGCAGTCCCTGAGCAAGTTAACATAAGTGTCGGGGGTGGGGTTTTGCAGCAACATTAGCATTGCTATGACAGTTTTCCACAACTTAGAAATCGCAATATATTGCATTGCTTACTGCGCGCACAAGCATACCATACATATCATACCATACATAACAAACATACATACCATACAATACATACAATTGTGGTCGCTGTACTGTGATAACATGCGTATCATATAGCCAGATTCTTGCCAATGCACAGCCCTAGTAATAGTGAATGTCACTTACAGGATCTACATATTCGTGCAGGCGTCCAACTGCTCCTGTTCTGCACAGGTGAACATACAAGCCTGGTGGAGACAATGCATTCACAGTTGATGCAAAGAGGGTGGGTGAAGAAAAAAAATTTTCTCAAGTTTAATTTGATGCAAATGAGCGCGATGTCATCTTACCAGCAAGCAGCCTGGAGATAGGCAGATGAATGCTGACAGGCTCCTGAGACACTTTGTAGGGATGCACGTGGAGGATGTGTTTACACATGTAGTAGTCAGAGGGCTCGCTGTGGAAGGGCTGGTTGGTACAGCGCATTAGGGCTCTGTGGCACTCCCTGAACGCAAGAAGCAGGACCTTGTGCTGGGGCAGCGGGGGACAAACAGGAGCAACAAGGCGAGTTAGCTAAAAGGCAGGCGCGTCAAATGAACCGACATAGACCTCTGTCATGATGAAAGCACGGCCTGATGACTCACATCTGAACAACACCAGTCTTGAAACATGGTAAGTATGTGGCGAAGCTGGATCTGGAGAGAGAAGCCGGCCTCCCATTCTGGTTCCACCTCTATGTGTTGGCCAAACTGCCTCTTCACTTCCTCCATACCCTAATAACCCAAAGCCGTGGTGATCATTAAAGATCCAGGGTGTCAAATGATGGAGCGGCTATTTGGTAACTTACATGCATGCAGTTGAGGAGCCCCAGAAATATTCTGAGTCCATTTAGGAACTGAACCCGCAGCTCTTCAGTCCATATGGCAGGTTTGCTAATGAGAATGTACCTGAGAGAAAAAGGGCGGGTGGTTAAACTCCCAAAATAGAACACGTGAGATTAGACAGTCTGCTGAGTTGAGCTCACCTGAGGTCGTGGAAAATGACCCCGATGCGGAAGAACTTGTCTGAGTTGTAGCCCTGGAAGTGGAAGCGGTTGTTGGTGTCCAGGTGTTCAAGGAGCATCTCCATGACCGTGTCCACAATGACCTTGATGACGTTGCCCTCCTCAATTAACTGCCTGGCCTAGAGGTGGAGCGGATGATCGTGTCCACATTACATTCAATGTACAATCCTCATATTTCACAGTGCCTCCTACAACCACAAAAGGTGGCCGTGACTGTAGGGGGAAGGGTTGAGGACAGGGTGGGCCTATGCAGTCTACGGGGAGAAGCAGAGGAGAGTGCCAGGAGGGACTATTCTCTCAAAGGCTTAAAAGCAAAACTATTTGGTAACACCGGTTTCAACTGCATGGACAATCCCAGACAACTCAAAGAGTGCGTCTGCATTTCAAAACCCACACACAGGGTTCCCACTGTAAGTCAAATTCCCATGACCTATATTGAACAGAAAAACAGGCAACCAGAGCCTGTGTCAAAAAGACAGTCGGCATGGCAACGACAAACAACTCATGTAAACATTCAGACCAATAATTTAAACTATTGTTGTGAACATGTAACGAATACCACATCAAGTAACATTTTGAATTGCTGAACTAACGAACTAACTAAAATGTCAACATGCTGCAAACAAAATTCCCTGATATTCCAATGATTTATTCAACACTCCCCCCCTTCCCCCTCAAAAATAAAAAAAGAGGGGGAGGGGTCCTCTTGACATTTCATGTGTGAAACAGACTTATATTCCAGAAATGATACGACCAGTGAACCCCGCAGACGTTCAAAAGCGGCCATACTGAGAGGTACTCACCAGCGTGGGTACAGTGAAGACCTGGACAGACAGAGCTGTGATTGATATACTCCTCTCATGATCGTCATTGATGAAGTCCTTCTGCAGCTCTTTATAGTGCTGAAAGATGAAGGAGTGGGACGTGCTCAGAGAACAGCGGCCAAATTCCAGAGATCGACGAGACAAGGCGGTTTCCCCCTTTTCTATTTTACCTTGGTGAACTCAATTGCAAAACGCCTTTTATACTCCGTCTCCATCAACAGACTGCAGAAAATCATTTCATGCACCGTCTTTCGTGCACCTGGTGGAAACACAAATAGCGAGAGGTCAGTGAAAGGACGTTTGCGTCAAGCGTGAAATAAAAATAAAAAAACACACACACACACACACACACTTTCTGCATGACTCGCCTTTGTGCATCCTGGCATCGTGCAGCATGAGTCTGCTGATGAGGCATGGACGGTCTCCGGCCGTGCCCGACTCCAGGGCCACCTTGCAGAAGACTTGCCTGAACCCGACTGACAAAGACGTAAACAAATCAAACGTGCTGCACCAGCTTCATAGACAGAACGGTGGGGGACAAATGCATAGACCTTGGTCACTTTGGTCGGGGCTTGCGGTACCTGAGTGGCCTATAATCTGCTGGAACCAGGTGCCCAGGCGCAGGGCAAAGCTCTGGTGGGCCATTACGGTCGAGTGGAGGACCTCGACGCGTAGCGGCTGTGCGGAGATGTGTTCTGAGTTGGACTGCAAGATGAAGCTGTGTTAGGGATGCTACAGATCAAGTCAACCGCGGATAATCTGCTCCGGAATAATCTGGAACGAGCTGGGGGCAATTTCCCCGCGTTCTATGTGCGCCGTGGCGTGATAGAGGAGTGTCCCTTAAAATTGTCTAACAATAGTGGAGCGTGAAGGTGATACTGGTTTTCATTCACTACTTGTTGAACTCAATGATTACAAAAACACATGCGGAATTGTAGGCGGTGGCAGGGTTAGACAAGTTCAACGAGTTCTTATGGAGTGGGTAAACACTACAATGCGCAGATGTAGCCAGACAGCCAGACTGTTTGGCCTCATGCTGCGTTCACATGGAACACGGCAAACACTTTCTGGACGGCACGGCATAAACGTCCAACGAAATGGCATTTGCCCCGGCGATGTCGCATTGTTTACAAATAATTTAATAAAAATATATTCAACACAATTATTTAGTAGCAATTGTTTTATGTAATTATTTGTGTATTGTATCTAGTATTCTAGTGTTGTTGCACCAAAAGTATGACCTTCTTGTTGTCGATGTTTTCTCTGTGTGTGAGGGAGCTACGAACATGCGGTTGCAAATGTCGTCACGGAGGACGGACAAAAGTTCAAATATTGTAACTTTCAATTTTTTTTTGCTGGCCACAAATTATTTTGCCGTCCTGCTTTCGTCCGCTAACATGATATCGGTTTGCCGTCTGCCGTGTGAACTGTGGCCTAACTAAGTGTAAATTGTTCATGAAAACATAGTAAATTCGTTATACAGCTGGGCTTTACCTTAATGAGGTCTTTTGCTTGCTGGCAGGAAAGAAGGGATCCTCTCTTTACAGCCCATCGACCCTGCGGTTCAAAACCACAGGCTTTTAAGTTGTGCCCTTAGTGTGGTTTGGGACATGACAGCAGATCAGCTGGCCCATTGCGTGAATCCATAACAATACCTCTTTGTCGATGAGCGCCGTCTGCGTTTGTGCCTCGGCCCGGTTACACTTGACGGAGCGCTGCAAGGTGTAGATCACATGGTCGTAGGAGTGATGCTCGTCGTTGTACAGCACGCAGAAGTATGTGCTGCCTTTCTCACTGCAAAGCAGGGGTGCAGGCAACTGTCAGTCAGTCTATTGTTAATTGGGGTGCTTCATTTCCCCTCATTGTTTAAAATTACATAATGACCAGATTTTTCAGACAAAACACACAAAAAGGCACCATGTTCATTTAGAAAGCATATTGTCAGTCATCAGTGTATTTGCAGTGTAGCAATAAGCTATGTGTAAATAATTGGCCCTTTAACTACAGGGTTAGTCATTTTTTAGAACGTTTGCTAACAATATCCCTCTGCGCGTCCACAAACCTCTGCGGCGCCGCTCCACACACTGAAACGCATTTTAAAGCAAAGCGTACTACGGCTTTGCTGATGGGAGTGATTTTCGCCACTCTGTTTATGTTCCTATTTAAGGAGCCAGGGCTGTGTAGAAGTATCAGATCATTTTTTCAACACACACAGAGAACGGTAAGCTAGCGAAATGCGAGACGACATTTGGTGTATTTGACAAAACGTGTATTATCTTACAAATAGCTGAATATACCTTTAAAGCTGCTGTAGAGTTGCAACAAACTATCTTCCAAAAAATGTAAAATAAATTTAAAAAACGAATGAACGGAACTAATCAACAATCCATAATCACGCCACTCCTCCTCGGCAGCCCCATTGGTCAAGAGTACAAAAAACATTGACAAAACTGTTTTCTTGTGATTGCTCTGGCTTCTTTCAGGTTGCTGAAAATTCAAAATCTACTAATATATAGAGGTTGGGGGGGGCTATCAATCAGAGCACATATTCATACATTGACTGACAGCAGATGGATGTCTATAGCATTTATAAGGAATAACACAAAAACGTATTGCTGTATAAAACCTACATGCAGTACGGCACCTTTAAATATAAACCATGGTGTCTGTGAATGTGATAACACGAATGCTTCCAGCACCTGGGCTGTAGTTGTGCGGACAGCTCAAAGTCCTCCTCCCACACCAGCATGTCTGTGGCGTAGCTTAGGAGGAGACGGAACAGCTTCTCAGCTCGCTCGCAAAGGCCAGGTTCCAGCATGCACTCGTCCTGCATAGATGCAAAGACATGACGCAAGAACAAACAGCTACTGGCTTACAAGAGCTCTTTATTTGGCATCGCAAGAAGACTCACTAAAGCTGTGGGGACAAAAACACATTCAAGTGGAGTAGCTTGGCACCAACTCACGTTAATCTTTCTTATCCACCCCCCCCCAAAATAACAGAATACTCCAGCCAAGCTTATAATTTACCATTTCACATGAAAGATAAAAGAATGAAATAGAAAAGCTGCATAAACCAATAGCTACAGTGGCTAGACATCTTTACCTTATAAGTCCATAACAAGCAGCACATGTGGTAACTCAAGACGTGACGACGCAAGTCAGTAAAGAATTTCTTACAAACTGTGAGGTCATAGGCCAGATAACAACGTACATATTGTACTGTAAAAGTGTACCTTATCACACAGTTAAACCAAGACTCAATAAAACATGTTCTGCCTCACAGTGGTCAATAGCCAAGTGATGTTATATCGTGCAACTGCATGTCAACACGTACACACATACTGATCTACAGTTGCACAAACACAAAGCAGGCTGCCAGGCAAGGGTCTGAACAACACCCCTCAACAGGCACATGCTGTTTATAGAAACAGGCAAAAAGCCACCAGGCCCCATGCATTTGGCCAAGGCCTGTGTGTGTTTTATCTTATCAAAGTAAAGCTGTCACTGTGACTTGGTAAAAGAAATGAGACAACATAAATGCTTAGAACTATAATTTCACTCATCTTTTCCATGAGACACTACGCAGTTATGACACTAAAGCCAGTAAATGTAGTGGGGGGAAAAAAAAATGTATGATGCATAGAGCTAAACCACAATTAGCTTAAACATGATTTCAGCCACAATAGAACAAAGCCTGCATTTAGCCAGTAATATTCATTTGCGTTCCACTGAGCCACAAACAGGAAACGATCTCAGAAGCTCATTTTTTTTTTATCGTTTATATATTTATTTTTTAAATTAAAAAAAATAAATAATAATAATAATCAGGTCATTCAAGTGTCATCAGTTTCCCAGCCACACTCGAATTTCCGGAGCTAAAGCCATGGCCAAGAGAGTGGTGTTCAACTTAAGACAGGAAGATAAGCATTGTGGGGTTCAGTGTCACAGAACCGAAGAAGTACGTCCTCCCAACCACCCCCGTTCCGTCTGTTACGTAACTCACCGTTACAATGGTGGCAG
Source organism: Amblyopsis rosae (assembly GCA_025399935.1). Lineage (NCBI taxonomy): Eukaryota > Metazoa > Chordata > Actinopteri > Percopsiformes > Amblyopsidae > Amblyopsis > Amblyopsis rosae. The sequence continues at coordinate 19,014 of JAODTR010083913.1, read as the reverse complement.
CTGCCCCTGGGTCGTGTTTAGTGCACGAGGGGCCAATCTTCCAGGCCTCGACATCTCCACAATCACAGAAACCACCGCCCGATGACGCATGCATCTGGAAATAACACATAGTATACAGTGTGTTACCACAGACGTCATCAGGACTGCAATTAGGTTAGACCGGCAACGCGACAATTCAGCTCCATAGAACACAAACTTTTATATTGACCTCAATAATGAACCATTTAGACACTTGGGCAACGTACCTTATAACGATGGCCTTTGTGTACACTATCCTGGAAGCAGTCCATGCACAGCACACATGTAGGGTCTATTGCACAGTCCCTGCAATGAAGAGGAGCATATATTATGCGCATTGCAGTATACAATAATGAATTATCCCAGTGCACTCTTTTTAATGTCACGTTCAGCATTGTGCACAATATTGGACATAATTGGTACTGTCTGTACCAATTAAGTACCGCATTCCTCAACCTGCTGAGGGCTCAAATTGTAAATGCCACGTCACGTGACGTCAGTCAGTCAGCACCATATTATGAAATGGCATTTCGACCTTCAACGAAAATGACTGAATAGTCTTGCAACACTGATTTGAGAGATGGGGAAGAAAAAAAAAAAAAGTACACCCTCATATTTTTAGAAATTGTCAATTCCCTTATAATTTATTCCTTATGGCATAGAGATAAAATGTCCTTTAAAAGAGACATTTTGCTTTGGCCAACCTTATTTAATGACTGCTCTTCTGTGTGCTGAAACTTAAGAGTCCGGTCATTAAATATTTAATTTTAACACTTAGCCTAAATACTGAGGTGTTGCAGTGAATTTGATCACAGTAGACTACATAGCTGACTCCTAGGCTTATTTTGGAGGAGTGAAAATGACATATAGGCTTCAAACCTTCAAACAGGGTGGGGGAAGGGCATTCCCAAAACATTGCTGAACATGGAGCCTTGGATTGACTGAAAGATGAAAACATGCATTGCAAAAGACTACCATCCCTACAGAATATTTACCCATCAAGCACAAATATAATGTAAACTGTTCTATTACAGTAGGGGACATTTAGATATATTTCATTTAAATTGTTTCTGGTTTTTGACCAAACAAAATGGCTATTAATTATTTAACATAAATGTACTTTATTTGATAATAAACATTATCATTAACTTCTCTCCCCAGTTTGATTCAAGCCTTACTAGACCAGGACATTTGACCAATCAGATTCCAGTACTACCACATCATTGCAGGTTAAGGTTATCTCTGAAGAGTAAAAGGCACCATGTACAACTCGATCAAACATTGCTGTGCACTTCTTTCTATAGTGGGTATTTTGTGTAATGTATGTATGTATGTATATCAATATCACATCGGTCAAACATAATGTGTAATGACTTTAGCCTTTCTGAGCCCACTGTTTCACAGCTGGTCTATTCTGACCTGCAAGAATACACCGTCTCCCCCTCCTTGAAGACGCGGCCACAGAGCTGAGAGGAGGTGCTGCCCTGCTTGAGCTTCTCTAGGCCCTGCTGAGGGTCCTCTCCGAACAGGAAGCACTCCAGCGGGTGGAGGAGCCGTCTCTGCACACGCTCATCCTCCTCCTGAGGCTTGCTCTCCTCATCCAGGTGGTAGATACGTGGCACCTGTTCCTTCAGGTAGCGGAGCAGCTCTGCGCAGCCGTCTGTGGCATCTAGCCATCCCTGCACAGTAGCAATATCAAGTAAAAAAAAATTTTTTTAAAACACTCCTCTGCAACAGTTTTTAACTTTAACTTAATGAATCCGCAATCAATGTAAGGTTTTTGTTATTATTATTTGACTAAATTATTAACTTTATGTTGTATTCATAGCAATATCACATTATTATTACATCATGTACAATCCTGGGTTCAAACCCCGGTTTTGACCTACTGTACCTGTAAGCATCCTTGAGCAAGATGCCTAACCCCCTACCCTCACCACTCCCGGTGGTTGGTTGCACCTTGTATGGCAGCAATCACAATCGGTGTATGAATGTGTGTGTGAATGTGAGGCAAAATACTGTAAAGTGCTTTGGATAAAGGCGCTATATAAATGCAGTCCATTTACCATGTACACTTTGATCCTAAGTTCAAGGATGTGTTAAGTTCACTAGAATGCAGCAAGTGTAACATAATTGATTGAAATTAATGACACATTTCCTCACAAGGTTTGGGGCTGTTAAAGATCAAAACCACAAAGCTGTGATTTTGATCTACCAAATTGATGAAAACAACTCAGATATAATATATGATAAAGATTATTTTAATCAGTATTTGTAATGGGAAAAGCTGATCCCAGCCTACTAGTATGGTAAACCAACACTATTCTAGCAAGTTTGACAGTTGTTATCCTATGTAGCAAAGTGAAACCAAGGTGATTTAAAGTACATTGATTCATTGTAAAAACATCAGTGAGCTCGCGAGATTAGGGTGATCTCACGAGGCTATCAGATTGGTTCAATTTGACAGGTGCATTGGGGAAAATTATTATTATTATTATTATTATTATTATTATTATTATTATTAGGGCCTGAGCACACAGTGTGAGGACCCTATTTAAACCCTAGTTGTTGTTGTTATGATTATTATCATCATCATCCACGAATATCAACCTGCACTGTTAACAACCAATCACAACCACTAATAAACAACTAGCAGAAGCTGACATATTTCCATTAATGTATTAGAATGTCCCCATGTGAGTGACCCATGCTGAAAAATATGAACCCTGCAGTATTAACGTACGTTGGAATACGATCGCTGATTAAAGATATATTTTACATTGTGAATAAATGTAATCCTACATATCGCATTGTACATCAGCATCGGATATTGCATAGTATGAAATCTTGACCATGTTTCTGGATTACAGTTATGGTATTGTATTCCAAATTGCACGGAGACATGAGCCTTGCCTAGATTTAAAACCACTTAGCACAGGAGCTAGCATATAGGCTACTGCTAGCCTAGCGAGAACATGCATTTACATTAAACGTCAAACTGTTGTGTAACCTGTATAACGGATTAAATATCATTTCAAATGTTTATATCTGCTGTCACATTTACTGACTAACAAACCCTTACCTTGCTGAGCTCAAGTCCGTTTGCAAATTCTTCCCTCTCCGCCATATTCCTTTTGCCGTAAAGGAGCTGTTGGTAGGGTAGCAGAAAGAGGTAATTTCATTATTGGGTCGCGTGTGGAAATGGGCGTTCCAAAATAAATAGGCGTTCTATATTATTTGCATGTTGTTCGGCACTCCTCACTCTTGTCTATCCTAGATGCTTTGTTTACCACGAATTATTTGGGGGGGAGAAAGAAAAATATTAAATAAATAAATACGCCCGTTAGCGTCAACCTATTTAATTGTGATGAGACGAAATATTTTGTAATAGCCTTGATGTGTGCTAGTCATTTTTTTGGCAAAAAATAATGTTGTTTTCTAATTATATTGATGTCATTTGCATGTGTAATCTAAAGTATTAACAAAATGGATGTATACTTTTGCAGTTCTAAACTAAACTAAATATTGATCCTCATTCAATTATATATTATATTAAATGTTATTGACTTCCACTTAAATAGGCAATGCTATTCTGGATTGATGTGTTTAACAATATTACAATATATTTTTTTTAGATGCCTTTTTCTGTCACAGTACGCATGCATGCTAATATGGCCTACATATTGGCTTCATATAGATCCATATCGTAAACGTTTGTCTATCATTTAAATGTATTTGGTAATATACACTATATAGACATGGGCTACATGTGTAAAGACTTTTCACAAAATAAGTACATTTAAATAAATTTAAGTGGTTACATTCTATCGTTTAATTAAACCCATATGCATATGTATTTTAAGTCTATGGCTGGCTGCATTTAATGAGGTTTCTACGTTCAGTGAACTGAAATTACATTGGACTGGGCTATAAGGACTGGACCTCGGTGGAGGTGAGTGTGGATGATTAAAAACAACGCCAACTCGGCTGTTTGTAGACCGTCATGCCAACGAAATACCAGCAACCAGAAAGCATGGAATTGAATGTATTATTCCAATTTTCCAATATATTTGCAGCAACCGTATATGGGGTGTGCGTTCAAGAAAGCAGCGATTGTTTTCAAGTAAACATTGAAGGGAACGCATTTGGTCTACTGAACTTAGCCTACCCTTTAGGGTAATTCAAACAATATATCTTGGCCAATCAAAAGTAACTTTCTGTAATACAGTTTATAAACTCCCAAGACATATTTTCGTTATGCATTTATTAAAATACAAGTCAGATAATTTCACATTGCATTTTTTGGGTTGTATCTGATTACGTTTATAGCGAATAGGGAAATAATAGATATTACATAAGCAAAACAATCGTGCAAACGGATTGGCTGCTGGGTTGAACCCTGCAGGGTCGAAGGTTAGAGTTGACCTTTTGACAGTAAATTAAATATGGAGTCCATATTTCATGAGAAAGTAAGTTTATACATTAACATCTATATAAAAACCGCCTCAAATTTGTCAGGGCCGCTATAGACCTTTTATCTGTAGGATATTCTAGACTACGATGTAATCTAGAATATCGCCTCAATGTAACACGATTTGTGGTGATTGTGGCAGTGTTGTTGTCGACAAGACAGCTAATGCTAACTGCTCCTGTCAGAATAAAACCAACAATTATTTAGCAACCAGTCACCAATAAACACGGCTCTTCACAATCTGTATGAATACAAATCTAATGTTGCCCTTGGTAGATCATTTAGTTGTAATGATTGCAATTGTGAATAATGTATTTGACCGGAAACTGTACCAAATATATTTGGGCCGTAATATTTTAGGATGGACTTGGTCTAAAGTAGGGCTCTTCTTAATACATTGTTTATAGCAAGAAGGCTCTCTTTGCGCCCAGCACTGCCTCAACAACCTATTGCAAGGTGAGTATTTTACTCCTGTGGACCTATCTTCGATTGCTCATCAGCTAGATGAAGAGGAGAGGATGCGAATGGCAGAGGGAGGTATGGGGAGTGAGGAGTACCGGACATTTTTACAGGTGAGAAGCATTGCCACAGTAAGATTGCGTGTTTTTGACAAATGTCAAGTTGTTTCTGACCATATACTTGTTGTTTTTGTGTATTGTGTAGCAACCATCTGGAAATATGGATGATAGTGGTTTCTTTTCAATACAAGTGAGGCTCAAAAATACATTTTCGCACATTTGTAAACATTTATGAACACTGTTTTGTATCAATTCCTGTTTTGTCTTTTAATACCGTTTAGGTTATTAGCAATGCCCTGGGTGTGTGGGGCTTGGAGTTAATGCTCTTCAACAGCCGGGAGTATCAGAGTCTAATGATAAATCCAATGTAAATATTTAAATTAGTTAGCTTTCATGTTATTTATGACTCAGTATTTTAGAAGTATTCCTAATTAATTTAGAAAATTGTTTCAGAGAGGAAAACGCATTTATTTGCAACTACAAGGAGCATTGGTTCACAATACGTAAACTTGGACAACAGGTGAGTGTTTTCTCTCAATAGTTAAATGTTATACCTGAAGTTGAATATTTTTTTAATATTATTGTTTTGTATTGATTTGCACTATTGGTTGATTTGCACTATTGGTTGCAGTGGTTTAATCTGAACTCATTGTTGACTGGACCAGAGCTGATATCAGACACCTATCTAGCCCTCTTTCTTGCACAACTGCAACAGGAAGGTAAGTAAACTTGTCTGATGGCATATCAACATATAAGCAATTATTACAAGTAGTTTATTTGTGCAGGTTATTCCATATTCGTGATCCGGGGAAACCTCCCTGACTGTGAAGCAGAGCAGATTCTTAAGATTATGAGGGTGCAGCAGTTGCAGCGGCCCAAGCTTATTGGAGAGGAGGAAGTCCAATCAAGCAGTGGCCAAGGGTATTAATGTGAAGGTTGAATGGAAGACATTATTCAAGTTATGTAATGCCAATAACTGGTGGTGCCTTTCACTTTGAGCAGCAGATCAACAGGCCTGAGCCAGCCACAGACAAGTGTGCCTGTGGAGGACCAGGTGGTGGATGATGAAGATGAGGAGGAGCTGCGGAGGGCCTTGGCACTGAGCAGACAGGACATGGAGGTGGAAGATGAAGAGGCTGACCTTCGTCGGGCTATACAGCTCAGCATGCAAGGTTAGGGTAAAAGTGACGTGCCAGAGGGTTTGTTACACAGAACCTTTAGGGAAGCCGACCCGTCCATTGAGATATATATATATATATATATATATATATATATATATACACACATACGCGCGCGCACACACACACACACACACACACACACATGAAGTCATGTGAAAAAGCAAGTACACTCTCTTTGTATTCTACGGTTTTACATGTCAGGACATAATGACAATCATCTATTCCTTAGCAGGTTCAAATATTTGGTAAATACACCCTCAGTTGGACAACACCACATGACCTGTTACCCCGTCATGATTTGATGATTATGATATGATTATGACATAACAAGAACTACTGTGGTTCGGGCTGAAGCGCAACGATTTCCAGGTTGTCCAGACTAATACTCGTGGCGAAAGCAAAACTGAAGCTTGTAAAGTTAGAATGGTATCAGACTAAGACTAAGGTTAGGGATGAGTCAAATGACTGTTTAGTCTGCAGCTTGAGTGTATAATTCTACTTGGAAGAGCTTTTAAGATTAATTTATGTATTAGCTACAGTAATCACAACAAGTGCCATGACAGCAGAACACAGTAGCACTTATCTCTAATGCTACAGGAGCGGTGATGAGCAACGCATCTTCAGAGGGCAAAGTGGGACGTGTGAGTGCGAGTGGCCAGGCACCAGGTAAAGGGGCAGCGGCAATGGCAGCAGGGGCGCCAGGAAGTGCCCAGGCAGAGACACTCACCGCAGAGGAGCTGCGGAGGAGGAGACAAGCCTACTTCGATCGGTACACTTGACTGCATTGCATCATGAGGCCCACACAGTTTGTGGAAAATGACTCCATGCGTTTTAATGTAAGTACTCTCTGTTGATTACCTAGGCAGTCACAGCAGCAACCAATTCAGCCCACCATTCCTCAGAAAGTGGACAGTAAGCCATCATCTAGCGCAGGTAATGTTCTCTTTGGGCCTGCTGATCAACTGTGAAAAATAATAATTGTACATTTATATTATAATTATTTCTAATATCTCGTCCAGGATCACAGCAGAGTAGTTCTGAAGAGGGCCCACAAAATAAACCCAGCCAGTGAAGAGGATATAGCTCTTCCTGTGGCCTATTTTGTATTCCAGCTGCCTGGATTGGCAACCCTATGAGAGGGAATAGCTTTGATCCTTCCTGTAACCTCTTGCACATGCGAACACAAGGCCAGTCAGAGGGCTGACACCTGTCTGGTTAGTCTGCAGACACGTAGTAGAGGAGGGAATAAGGAATAAGCAACAGCTAGTCTAATATAACTCAAACCTGACACGGAGGCTGCGGAAAGCGTGACTACAGAACTCTGATGTAGTAAGTCCAAGTCTGTAAGGGCCTTTTACCGTAGCGCCTTCTATTTCTAAATTGTTTGGGTTTGTTTTCTTTTTTTAAGGGGGGGGGGGGTGTCTCGGTTTCTGATGTTCTCTTGTTCATCTTAAAGAGATGCAGTTACATTCACAATATATGTGTGTGTGTGTGTGCGTGCGTGCGCGTGCGTGCGCTTGTCTGTAGGAAAGATATAGCTGCTCTGTGGGCACCACAGGGGACCACTGGTTAAATTGAATAAACTGTATATATAATACTTTGATATGACTGAGAGAGACTCCTACTATCTCTTGTGTTTGGGTTACTTTAAGTGTTCTTAAGTCACAATGCACCTCACCAGCATCTCCAAGGTGTGAAGTAATTTCCAGCTACTGTACAAAGTATAGTAGTAACACTATGGTCAGGCTAACCACCAACATTTTATGGGATACCTTATCCTGAAAAATCTTGTGTGCCTGATAGTTTATGCCAAAGGTATTTAGACAAAAAACACTAATTGTGTTTTGAATTTCTTTGGTGTTCTTTTTTTTCTTCCTTTTTCAGTTTTTGTTCTTGGTTTTGTTTTATCTGTCCTTCTGATGTGGAGTCACACACTGACTGAATATTTGTAATTGTAACAGAAAATCATTACTAACACAAAGAATAATCTGCTTTACAAAATCTTTTAATTAAATGATGCTGTTAAGTTGCCCTCTAAAACATTATGGGTTCCCTTTTCCTATATTTAGTTGGTCTAGTCTGTAATAGAAACATGAAATTAGCTGGCATTGTTAGCTATTGCACTACAAACCAAACATGATTATAAACTAATGCTAAGGTGTGATGTTTGCATGACTTTATCATTGGATTCTCCTCAAAAATATGTAATGAATTATAGTGGGTATTGAAATATCAGTAAGCATAGCCTTCTGAAGTACTACATTTGTTAGAATCATACATTTGTTAGAATCATTTATTACTTTTGCCACTTTAAAATGGGAAAACCATTCACAATGTGTGCTGTAAATATAATAAAAAATGGACAACGTTCTGAAATTATACCCCGTAGTTTGTATAATTTAACATTAGAATATATCCACTTTGCATCGCTGTGGATATGCGTTTACGACCTCAATGTTTTTTGGTTTTATTCTCAACATTGTTTAAAATGTTGACAGTGCCTCTTACAAATGTATCCAAATGTTGTGAACAACTATGTTTCCATATGATAATAGATCTCATATCGTTATACAGTACTGTATGTCATGCATACGTTAAGTGTTCTCAAAACAACCCAAGAAAATAAGAGATTTGCAATTAGATCTTGTATTTGTTGATCTAGGATGATTCCATAATATATTTTTGACTGACATTTTATTCATTTATTTCTTTCTATTTGAACTGTGCTAGTTACAAAATGAGTAACTATATGTGTTAGTGATAGTGTGTTTTTATATGATTTCATTATCTTCATTCTTACAGTAGGTACTAAATCATTATTTTCATTATATTTTACATGTTGCAGCACATGCTTTAAGTTACTGTATTAGAATTTTTCAGGATTAAAGTGACATTCACTTCCCTAGTCTCGTGTTATTGCATAAGGGAAAACGGGGTAAGATGAGCCACCTTTAACATTGTACTGTAAAATTAAAGTATGTAGCTATTATATATAAATAATAGCTACTACATATACCTCAGGTTGTTCTATGGAAATTAAGTAATCTATTATGGTTTTAGAATAATGACCAATCAAAAAATGTTTGTCCAATGACAAAAAATGCCCCACAGAAGGGGTAAATAGTGTCACCATTAAAATTACACAAAATGAAATAATTTTGAGATAATCTTGAACTTTATTAATTAATCAATTTGATAAAGGCAAAAAATCATACTTTTAGATAAAAGCATATGTGTTGTGTTGTTCGCTTTTCAGAAAAAAATTTAACTGATCTTTGTGTGTTAGCTATATAAAGAATGTAGGCTCAGGCTGTGTGTAAATGTGATGTTTAGTATATTATTATGTAGGCTACAGCATGTTTGTGTGTGGATTTAATTTAACATTAGTCAACAATTAGATATGTAATACATCAACACTGTACCGTATACAATTAACATGGACTCAGTGTGTTTGCGTGCACTGTATGTATATGTGTGTAGCCAAATATACAAAATAATACTACACAGGTTATTCTGTAACTATGTAGCCTATTTCAACATTTGGGGTCAATTGAGCCACTGACTCAACTTGCCCCAACATCACTAGCACATTTTACCCCACAACCTCCATTTTGACAAAAATCACACAGTGGTTTAGATCAACAATTGTGCATAGTTTATGTGTAATAATGTCTAAAACCTATCTATTTTCATTAAGGTGCAAAACTGACTATGTTTGTAAAATGATAATTCACTTGGCATGACCAAAGTCATTTATTTTGCTCTGGTTTGCAACTCCCATCATGTGCTTGAGTCAAAGATGGGTTGACCAATGTGAACTATACTTCCTATGTGGTCAAATAAAAACATTTGTTATTCCTAAAGTCCAACCGTTTGTATAATGTGGTTAATAAGTAATCTGTAAAGCAGGCTTGCACTTTGACTCTCCAAAAAACAGGTGATTTTGTACACAAGCGTTCACAGATATTCAAGCCGAGCGGTATGTATACACATTTCGTTTGAGATAAATACATCAGTAACTCCTGCCTGCTAGATTGAACATACATGTTGTTACCTTCTGTCATTCAGATTGGATCTAAGAAAACTTTTACAACAAAGCAAGATGGAAATCAAGATTACATGTCTTTGCATCCTAATTTTCATGTGCACCCTGGTCTCTGCCCAAACACACTTGCCAACTCCGACTATCACAAACCTTGCATCCAACAATATGGACTTTGCCATGAATCTATACAGAAAGATAGCAAGCTGTCATGACTATAATATATTTTTTGCACCCTTGAGCATCTCAACAGTATTTGCTATCCTGTCTTTGGCCACTGATGGCGCCACACGCGAGGAAATAATGAAGGGATTCCATCTAGACCGATTGGAGCAGATTGACCAGCCAGAGCTTATTCCAAAACTCTTCCAACATCTTCAGAAAAACATCACACAAAATGGTTTACTGAAACTAGACCAGAGCACAGACCTGTTTGTTCATAGGCAGTTTCAAATATTGAACATCTTTAGTAATCAAATCAAGGTGTTTTTTAAAGCTGACATTAACCAGTTAGACTTTGCAGACACAAGCGCGAGTATTAGCTTTATTAATGATTATATAAAGAACAAGACTGTGAACAGGGTTACAGAGATGATTAGTGACTTGGATGCGCTCACCCAGCTCCTGCTGATTAACACAATCTTCTTTCAGGGTAAGTTGCTCAATTATATTCTCTTTATTGCAATCATTACAAAATGTGCATATATCAGTTTTGATTCTGTTTTCTTCTACAGGAGAATGGCACCTTCCTTTTAATCCTGAGAACACAGAAAATGGATCATTTTACATTGACAACTATAATATTGTCCAAGTGCCAACTATGTTTATAATGGCTAAGTTTTACACAATGGAAGATGTTCAACTAGGTGCTAAAGTACTAAAGCTTCCATATAAAGAGGGTATGGCCATGCTAATTCTACTGCCCAACAAAGGTGTGGACTACACTGTCATTGATGATGATATCAATGCTCAGAGATTCCTTTTCTGGGTCAAAAAGTTAAAAAAACTGTAAGCCTACACTATTTTTATTTTCTCAATTAAGATACTTCCACATCATGTACATATACTTGGCCTTATTATCTAAGTAAGGCCTGCTTTATAATGGTACATGTTTTTGCTTATAGAAAACTAGACGTCTACATGCCCAAATTTAAGATGGAGCAGTCCTATTTGTTACAAAACATACTTCCAGAGTTGGGTGTTTCTAGTGTCTTTAGTGATTCAGCCAATCTCACAAGACTGAGTAAAAACGAGCACCTTAAAGTGACAGAGGTAAGTTCATGCTTGTGTGCGTGAGTGTTTTTACCTACATATACAGTACTATAGTTATGGTGTAGACTGTATACTGTAGCCTATACAGAAAACTTACTGATAATACCTGTATTTATATAATCCAGGTTCTGCACAAGGCTGTGATTGAAGTGGATGAGACAGGAACAATTGCCTCAGCTGCCACAACCATGGGTATTACTCCATATTCTTTACCCAGGACCTTCACCATCAATAGGCCCTTTTTCTTCTTCATCTACCATGAGCCCACAAACAGTTTGCTCTTCATGGGCAGGGTAATAGACCCTACCAGGATTTAACTGTGATGGCATATTATACAAAAACTACAAATGAAAACCCGTTGCATGTTTCACAAAACTGAACTATTCAATATGTTAGTGTTTTCTGTTGTTCTACGTCTAATAAATACATTTTCTATATTTGGTTTTTTCTTTAAATTGGTGTTATGCTAAATATTATTGTAGTAATCTCAATACATCATAATTTCCGTTCAACTATTGTTTATGTATAAAACAAAGTGGACTGGCAGGCTCCAAGCAGGATCTGACCTAGTCTCGCACAGCCAGCCTGAATTGCTTATAATGTGACGTAGTAACGGACGGAAGAGGCTGAGACTAGATCAGACCCTGCGTTCAGGATGGTGAAACGTTTGTTACGTGTTCAATGAACGCGAACGGCAGTGGACTGAACAGCAGGTTACAAACATTACACAACAGGGAGGAGTTGGGCTGTAGTAGGTTGAACAACGTTCAACGAGCCATGAAAAGAACATTGTTGTTATTTCCATGGCTCTGGAACCCTTGAACCACCTCTGTCGGTTCAGCACACTGTTACTGAAGGATAGGATCCGTAGCGTAATTTATGGTTGTGTCAACATACCGATTTTGAATTTCATGCACTTCGTATTAGAATGAGACGACATACATTTTAGATAGAAATATGAAATAAAAGATACATTTGGTAGTACTAAATCGTGATTACAGACTACTCATTTATAGACTATATAGATTATAGACTACTTACAAAAACACGCACATATACACCACGTCACTGAGCAACACTCGCCACGCCAATTAAACGCATCAAACGTCTAAGAAAGTAGTTCAAAAACGTTTTGAACGTTTTCGAGGACACGTCGTTCAGTGAAATAGTTCATTGAACGTTCAGAACGTTCAGTCAACTGAACGCATCCAACGTTAAATCACGTGATCATAACTAATGGCTGCGCCCTCGTGCTAGTGCTACGCGTGAATGTGTTAAAACCCAACTAGCAGAGAGCCCAATTCGATTAGGTAGGTTATGGTTATACACGATTCTTTGCTTTTTTGACTAGTATGTTGATTTTCAAAACGCCCATTAAAGTCTTAATGTTCAGTTTTTCATAGTTTTTCTGCCATTGGCTCAAGGTCCTTGTTTACTTATGTATACGTTTCATATTAAACATACATGTAGCCGATAACAATATAAGTAAAATATTACATGTTCTTCTGTAGTACAATGAAGTCAAAGAATAAGCAAACGAAAGGCAGACATGTATCCCCTGGACAACGTAGGTCAGCCAAACGGGGGATACGCGTTAAAGGTGCATGGAAGCCAGTAGAGCTTGATCCTAGCCTGTTCTCTGAAGAGGGCATGGGAGGTCTGGTTTGTTTTGAGGAGCTCACGGATTACCGTCTAGTAGACTCAGACAAGGCTGCAGCCGAAGGAGAACAAGAACTAAAAGAAAAAAAGAATCGTGCCAAGAAAAGAAAATCCAGTGAAGAAAACGAGGAGGATGTTGCTGAAGAAGGCGGTGAAGAGGACACATCTCAAACAGCTAAGAAAGCAGCGAAGAAGAGGAAAAAGAAGAAGCTTGCTGTTGAAGATTTAAATAAACACGATGACGTTTTTGTAGACGTCGCTGTTAAATATCAGGACAGAGGACCAGATGTGCCTTCCGAAGAAAAGCCGAAGGATTCCTCCATGCCCCCTGAAACTGCCTGCCAGTCACAATCCAAGACGAAGAAGAAGAAAAAGAAGAAGAAGCAGCAGCCTGTTTCAGAACCAGACCCTCAAATGATTGCTAACGTTAATCCCAACAAGCTCCCCAAGAAGAAGGCAAATAATTGGACAAATGCCACACACAATGGTACTAAGGACCAAAAGACAGATGTGAGCGCATGGAAGGACCTGTTTGTGCCAGCTCCTGTTCTGAAAGCACTCAGCCACCTCGGGTTTGGGTCGCCCACCCCTATTCAAGCCCTGGCATTGCCCCCAGCAATCAGGGATCATATGGACATAGTGGGAGCTGCTGAGACCGGTAAGAGTGTGTGTGTGTGTGTGTGTGTGTGTGGGGGGGGGGTAAATTATGTATGTTGCTGCTGCTAATGTATATGCTGTTATTACAGGAAGTGGTAAGACACTGTCGTTTGGCATTCCTATGATCCACACCATTCTGGAGTGGAAGAAGGGCGCAGAAGAACAGAATAGTGCAGCTAACCAGAATGAGGACACTGCAGAGGTGGAGAGTCTGTATTTACCAGATTTAAAGTCGTCTGCAAATGACGACGAGCAAGACCAACTAGTGCAAGAGGGTGAAGGCCTTGCAGGGCAAGATGAGGATGGAGAAGATAAACGTCTCACTGAGGAGGAGGATGAGGATGATAATTGTGATGATGATGCCAGATTAGGATGTGTTAAAGTCATTGAAAATGTGGAGTTTGACTTCGACACCCCCGATGAAACAGCAATAAAGTCTTCTGGTGGCCGGAATCGGCCTCTTCTGGGCCTGGTTATTGCTCCAACAAGAGAGCTGGCTGTTCAAGTCAAGCACCATATTGATGCTGTCGCAAAATTCACTGGTAAGTAAATGACCAGGTGGGAGTTTGGGTGTGGAGTTTTACAGATGTCCTCTTCAGTTTGACTATTTTGCAGATATACGGACTGCTATCATTGTTGGTGGAATGGCGCAACAGAAACAGGCCAGAATGCTGAAGCGCACTCCCGAGATTGTTATCGCCACCCCGGGACGCTTGTGGGAACTGATTAAAGAGAAGCAACCACATCTTATGAACCTGAGACATCTCAGGTTGGTGATTCCCAAAATAAGGGGTTTGCTTGAGTCCCATAATGCGAGTGATGGTCGGTCAGAGACATAGGTTTATCAGTTTTGAGGAATGTAATCTTTGTTTTTAACATACAAATGCTTTTCAGTGAAGTTATGGTGGTTTGTAATTTAAATTGTGTATTGTTGTTTTTTTTGGTAGCTGTGGCTCAAAACGTAATTGGAAAAAAATTTAACTCATTACTAACTCCCCAGTGTAATCTTTGATCTGACTAGTGTTATTGTGCAGGTGCCTAGTCATTGATGAAGCAGATCGCATGGTCGAAAGAGGCCACTTTGCAGAGCTTGGCAGCCTGATGGAGATGCTGAACACCGTTCAGTTCAATCCCAAGAGGCAGACGTTTGTGTTCTCTGCCACTCTCACCATGGTGCACAGCCTCCCCACCCGCCTCTTTCAGAAGAAGAAGAAGAAGCTGGATCAGAGGAGCAAGCTGGAAATGCTCATGGAGAAAGTGGGGATCAAGTCCAAGCCCAAAGTCATTGATCTGACCAGGAAGGAGGCTACAGTGGAGACCCTGACTGAGACGAGTATTCAATGTGATAAGGAAGAGAAGGACTTTTACCTGTACTACTTCTTGCTTCAGTATCCTGGTCGCAGTATGGTGTTTGCCAACAGCATTGACTGCATCAAAAGGCTGAACTCTCTACTGGTCATTCTGGACTTAAATCCATTACCTCTTCATGCTAACATGCACCAGAAACAGCGCCTCAAAAACCTTGAGCGGTTTGCTGAGAGGGAGAGGTTAGTCGCCACTATGCAGCTGGTAGTTCTTTGTTTAGGTCTGACCTTCATCACTTCAGAGCAATACGATGTATAGATCCCATCCAGCAGAATCATCTTCCTTACCCCATTTCTTTTTCATGATTACCATTGATAGATCCGTCCTTCTGACAACTGACGTTGCAGCCAGAGGACTGGATATCCCCAATGTTCAACATGTAATTCACTACCAGGTATAATAGATTTTGTCTCAGCATTTATTTGTTTCATCATTTATACACGCACACAAACAGGGTGTATGCTGTAAGGACACCAGCATTGTATCTGTGCTCACTGAAACTCATATGAAGTCATATCTTGATTATAAAGTGTAACTTCACCCCAGCTGTGTCTGAGAGGGGGACCCCCATTAATGTTAACATTTACATTTGATGAAGTACACAAGATTGTGAATTTTCCAATATTAAAACTAGCATACACTTAGTTCACAGCTCATACAAACATTGTATGGGGCAGTTACTCTAATAGTAAATATAAATTTATTTTAAAGACGTATGTAGCAAATGTTTTCCTGTGTGCCAGGTACCAAGGACATCTGAGACATATGTCCACCGTAGTGGCAGAACAGCGAGAGCCACCAAAGAGGGGCTCAGTTTGCTCCTAATAGGCCCCGATGACATGATAAACTTCAAGAAGATATACAGGACGCTTGGGAAGGATGAGGAACTTCCCATGTTCCCCATACAGACCAGATGCATGGCAGCCATCAAGGTGTGATTCGCTGACGTTGGGTACCGTAGTGTCTGCTGAGATCTGACTTTTCCTCCTCCCTCTAATTGCACTACCGGTACCTGCCCTTGCAGGAGCGGGTGAACTTGGCCAGGCAGATCGAGAAGATGGAGTATCACAAAAACAAGGAGAAGCATCACAACTCCTGGCTCAGACAAGCAGCGGAGGCCCTAGATGTCGACTTGGATGACGACATTCTGATCGGTTAGCTTAATCAGTAACATTTTATGTCTTTGTTTAGATATAAGCATGTTCAACTGATTTGAATTAAACACACTTTTTTTTCCTTCAGGTCGAGGAAGAGATGAGGACGATGACAGAGAACAGCAGAAGATGGTTAAGGGGATGAAAATGCATTTGAAGCACTTGCTCTCTCAGCCGGTGTTCAAGAACGATATCAAAACCAAGTACCCCACCCAAATGGGAAAGCTCTCCCTGCCCCAGATGCCCCTAGCAGGAGAAACTGCCTTAGCCAGCATCTCCATACAGAAAAAGAAACAAAAACCGAAAAGAAAACGCACACAGCAGTGACATTTTGAAATTTGAGAATGTCCATTTAAAAAAGGAGTAATGTGTAATTTAGATTTTTACATAAAGTAATTTTAAATCCAAACAATCTTCATAGCGTCTTCCTTTTAGCAACAGTGTGCAAAATTGATATTCTAACACTTGAAAGGCACTTCTTGATAACCTCTTCTTTATTCCATTACAGATCTATAGTTGTCCTTGTTGTGGATCAACTCTAGAGTCATGGGATGGGACAGGGGTAGAGGATGTCGTAGTGAGATGTGTGGTAGAGGAGGTGCACAGAGGGCTCAGCCCCCTCTGGAATGATGTGGTGAACCAGCTGCTCCTCGCTTTCCATGGAAACTATGTGGACGCCAACGTCTAGGGCCTGCAACAGAGCCAGTATGTCTATGTGATCGCACTCCACCGCCATGGTCTCCACTTCCTGAGGAGGGGGGGGGAGATTACATTTGGGTAATTTATATCACGCTTTTAATCCAAAAATATTTGCAATCAATACAATTATTACAAGGAGCATTTATGGGTCAGGCATCTTGCTCAAGGACGCTTAGAGCAGGGTTGCACGCTATTGACTAAATGTGATGCAATATTGATCATAAAAACTGAAATATCAATTTTGATATTTTTAAATGTGTAAAAACACATTATGGGCAAATGCATCAAAATAAATTCATAACATTAAAACAAGTTTTCTTAAGTCTTTATTACGTTTATTTCAACATATTGGACTGGACAACAATAATTCCAAGATACCAAGGAAGGAAGCAATGTTTCCTCTTTGATCTCCATCGAGTTGTCTTCTTAAACCTCACATCTTACTTTTGTCTAAATCAAACAGCCAACATATGCATCTTTTCACCTAAACATCTTTTCTGCAAAATAATATGATTTCGCTCAGTTATATTGCGATAACTACATCAACATATTGTGCACTACTACCTCAGGGACTCGAACCCACAACCTGGGACACCCAGACCACCTTTTTAACATGGTTCCTTATTTATAACACTACAGGGTAGTGCTGCAACACTGCTACTAACCTGTTTACAGTAGACCTTCAGATCAGGGGCTTCCACAAAGTTACTGAAGAAGTCGGCATGGTTTTGGAGGTAAGCAGAGGTGAGCAACCTGAGATACTGCACCATACTATCGGAGGTGGTTTGCTCATTGAAAAGCCTGAACAAGGTCTTCTCCCGTTCACCAGTTTGGCATTGCTCCACAACATCTTTTAGCTATATATATTTAAAAAGAAAGTAGACAACTTTATCATGAGGTATCAATCTCTTTTACAGATCCAATAATTAGCAAATACCTTTATTTTTTGTTATTTGATTGTTCTTTAAGACACATTCAAAGACAGCAGAAGTTAAGTTGTGCTGGTATACTGAATTGCAAATTATTATTTGTGTCCTTGATAAAGTACATTGAACCAATTTCACCGATTTACCGTGTTGAGGTGGTCTTTGAAGGAGCTCTCATCAAAGACTGCAGATGAAAAATCTTCCCAGCTCCTATTTAAGGTGTCTTTGAACCTGAAATGGAAACCAATAAGGAAGAACCAGTCATGAAAAAGGATAATAACTAATGTACTGACAGACATTTTGGAAACTAACCTCTGCAAATCCAAAGCATTTTGTAGAATTGATTCCAGGTGAGCAAAGCAGAATGCTCTATAGAAGCAATTCCCATCCCCTCTGACTTTTCTCAGAGAGCAAAACTGGCTGCTTAAATCCTACAAACGACATCAACTTGTTATTGTTATGCATGTGATTGACGTAATGTAAAGGGATTTCTATATGTAGTACGCAGTTCATATCCATCATTTATAGCCTACATTATGTTTGACACCCAATATTCTGTCAGGAAACATCGATGAAATGTCCTCTTGCGGTGAAATAAGCGCAGCTCGCTCCATTTGTTTAAAAAACAACAACTGGGGGACTTGCGAAACCAAACATACCATTCGTTATTTAAAAACCGATAAGACATACGGTACCGGATTTAGGTCATTCAGTCTATTCATAATAAGTTTTTCTGAGCATTATTTTATCCAGAGGAAGGCTAAAACCTAGCCAACATACTAACTAATTATTATTAGTTATTGCAGCGTACAAACAAACCAGGTTGAAACACTAGTAATGGGTCCATAAACACCGGATGTTTGCCGAGTCCTTCAGTTAAAGGGACCGTACATTTATCATACGTCACATTGAATGGTTTATTGATCACACAGAATACTGATTACACAATTGAGCTAACATGATTGCAACAATAGACGCTGACAAAACAATACAATTATACTATATATATATATATATATATATATATATATTTTTTTTTTTATAATTATATT
>JAODTR010083902.1:0-14552 GCA_025399935.1 Amblyopsis rosae | reverse complement strand
ATATCAGATTTGGCTTTCCAGTATAACTTTAACTTGGATGTTTATTGTGTGTGTATGTGTGTGTGTGTGTGTGTGTGTTTCTGTTCCCGTGTTATTAAATTAAATATTAAAATATGTTATTTTTCGTGCACATATTATTTATTTCTATAATATATGTCATTATGCCAGTTTTTTATATAATTTATATAAATGCACCATCATCTAATGTAAAACCCAAACCATTTAAATGTTCACATTGCACTAAGCTGCTTCATTCTCTGACTGGCACCAACAACAGGAAGAAAAGAAGACACCTTAACCTTAATAGACATTTTTTAAATACTTAATGCTAAAACATTATGGCGGTGGCCTGTACATTCGTGGAGTGTGCAGGTCGGTAACCTCAGCTGGCCATCCACCCCCACCCTTCCCTATTGTCCTAGTTTGTGGGCCTTTGTGTCCAGGGCCATTGTGAGGGGCCAGGGCCGGCCACTGTTGTGTCTGGGGATTCTTGATTTAAACAAAGAGCCTGTCTAGGAACCCCCATGCAATAGACTGATTTACTGACAGACAGATGGAGTGTGGATCTGACTAACATGATTGCCTCAAATGATGCAGAAATTTAAAACAGTTGGACTGGATCAGTAATTGTTCCTTTGAAAGAGAGTGATACCTGACTAGTGTGTGCAAAATGTAATACGGTACCATGCAGTTTATATTATTGCTGGCATTTCATAGTTACAACAATAAGTAAATTAAATATGATGAAATAATAAAAAATATGAATAATCTTAAAATATAATAATAATACTACTAAGAGTTTAAATATGTACTCATTTACACCTGTGGCAATGATTAAGAACTTGCTATAAATGTGTTAATTGCATTAGGAATTTGTCAAATATCTGTCAGTTTCTCCCAGTAACTGATGTATAGGTTCATTATAGATACATTTTTGTAAGTGTGTGTGTGTGTGTGTGTGTGTGTGTGTGTGTGTGTGTGTGTGTGTGTTAATTGCAGTGTGCGTGAACTCTACTACATTTTGTAGATACAATATACATTTTTATAAATTGAATACTATTTTATATAATTGTTTTAATAAATGCAAAGACATTTATAAAATGTTTAATTAATATTACTATATCAAAATAAGAATGTGAGTCTATGTCACCCAAATTGTTTGTAACTGCCCAGAAACATTTAGCTCAGTATGGAAACCTATATTGCACATTACACATCATGTATTACGACGCTTTAAAAAAGCGTTTCCTTTAAGTAACATTACATGAACATCATCGCCTATAGTTTTCAGTTATGCAGTTAATGCATAAGTAAAAGTTTATGCAAACTTTGAGCATGTGAGTATCTCAAAACTAGTATATATATATCCATGTTGATCACCCAAGGGTCAGATATAAGTCTATTTAGTCTGGGACAAGGTGATGCAATAGTTTCTTTTCATGCATAAGAACACCACATCTTGAACTTTGGACAGAGAGGATATTTCTGCAAGCATTTCTCCAAACATTTCTTTTTATCACCCACTAGCACACAACACTCCATCTCAACCGCCCAAACCAAACCACAACGAATTCACCAGAATTGAAGTAATCCAGTCAATCAGAGCTGTATAAAGCCTTGCTGGGTACTTCCGCCCCCTTTACGAGGGCACGTGCACCAAGACATTCTGAATTCACACTTCCTCGCTATATCAACAGAAACAGGTTATCTTTTCCTGTTAACCACCCCAGCACTTAATATAAAGCCACAAGTTCCTCCCTATGTTTCCTGCCCAGGCCACAACCCACGTCATCAGGCTATTCCCCTGGTGCCCTGGGCCTTGCATGATGGGGAAACAAGCACACACAAACAAACACCCTGCATCTCTCTCTCGCGCTCTCCCTCTCTCTCTCTCAGACACACACACACACACACACACGTTTGTTTTCTCTCCATCTCTGCAAGCACGCCGTCGGAAGGCCAAACTGTCACTGAAATATTTTTTTACCGTTTCTCGGATAATTTGTTTTAGCCGGCCTGGAATGCCGGGTGGGATTTGGACATTTTTTTGGACAGAAACTATGGGTTCAGTAAGCTTGGCAAGCTGTATATATACAAAAATAAAAGTATGTAATTTAATTGCAAATGTTTAGTTTTTGATGTGCGATGGCCTGTGTGGAATGAATAAAGAGAGAGCATCTGTGAGTGAGTGATGCCTCCGAGCATTGAATGACAGATGTGCAGATGTGTGTGTGTCTGTGGCACGCGTTGGTTTACGTGCATGGCGGTGGGGGTGGGGGAGTAGCAATTCTCATTATACAAGCGCACCTGCAGCCTATCAAAGAGCCTTTATCTTTTATCAAGGCAAATCTGCTCAAGCACGCAGCGCAAGACATAACAACAAGCAGACTGTTGCATCGACTATCCCCTCCCTCTGCTTCTCTCTCTCTCTCTCTCTCTCTCTCTCTCTCTCTCTCTCTCTCTCTCTCTCGCTCCTCTTTCTCTCTCCTCGCTCTCTCTCTCTCCCCTTTACATCTTGTGCTTGCAATTTGTTGGTACCTGGCACTGTAATCCAGCGTAAATGCTTAAGGATGCGCCCAGATGTGATTTGCTGAGATACAGCAGACAGGCTTAAACCTGCAACATCTGTAGCAGATATACTTTGTTCTTTGTTAGGACTCTGAGGAAAAGAGTATTTATTTTTTTAAGTGAAGTTCAGTAATGTTGTCAGACAGCTACACTCCTGGCTGGACCAGCGTTAGCTGTCGGCTGTGTGTGTGCATGTGTGTGTGTGTGTGTGTGTGTGTGTGTGTGTGTGTGTGTGTGTGTGTGTGTGTGTAGAGAGAGGTTGCTAAGGTCTGTGGAGATGATGATTGTGTGTCCTCAAATACCCTTTAGTCCTGCTTTCCTGTTACAATACCTGCAGCTCTGTTAATCCCTGTTGAATGATAAATTCATGTTTTGAATTCAAATAAAGCATTTACTGTAGGCCTACAGTGTTTGTGTACATGTTCACTAATCACTACAAATGCATTCAGACCAATTCCCCAGGGCCTGCTGTGTAAAATTGCCATACCTATTATCTATCTGAAACATCACAGTCGATCAAATAAATTATAACACAAAGAAAAGCAGTGTGCATATATTATATATTAACATTACATTTCATTTATTTGGAATTATTTTTTAAATTTACACTGCTTTTTGTATAATTGGTGTGTGTGTGTGTGTGTGTGTGTGGTGTATTTGACATGATGTAAAAACACTTTGCAAGATTTGCAAATGTACAGTATGTGGCAATATTTCCAGTTAACAGTAAAAATAACTGATAGTACTGTATACAACATAACATTGCATTTATTCACATCATTGTCAAAAGCAATGACAGAATGACTAGAATCATATTTCCTGTCTGCACACGCAATATAACAGTCAGAATACACCCGGGATTCTACCTAACATTCAGTTTTTTTTGTTTTTTTTTTAGGGGATTTTTTTATAAATTTTTTGCTTCTGTTGGCCTCATCAGGAGGCCGCAGGCACTCTTCACTGCAGCTGAATAGGATCCTGCTGTAAAGACCCGAGCTTGCTCTCCTGATGAGGAAAACACACTGTTCCCTGTGTGAAACTCACCTCTACTTTTGGACACCATATAATGTGGCACATTGGCTCCACAGTATTCAATTTTCCACTCTACTTTCAGTTTTTATTATAATTTTCACATTCATATTGTTTTGGTGTTCTTTACAAATATTTATTGTTTTGTAGATTTAGGCCATTTTATTCTTCTTCAGTGAGTTTAAACTAAACTACTGCAATTTACAATATATGTTTAACTGTGGTAGTGGATCTGTGTACTATACCTTCACTGTGTTGGACAGCTCATAAATCAAGCATGATTTCTCATAAATAGAGTAAATACTGAAAGCAAGTGATGCATGCAGGCAGTTTTTCTGAGAATTTGAAGGTGATCATTTCAACAGCTTTTACTTCTCTTTTCTAATGTATCTAATAATGCTGACTAAAAACACAGCCAGTAGGCCTTTAAATAACCAATGTGTATTACACAATAGAAGCCGTGTGCTTCTATTGCTGCTCAGATATTTCTTCTCTATTGCTGTCCCTCTCCCTTTGTTTATGCACTCTCACAAATCACAATCTCTCTCTCTCTCTCTCTCTCTCTCTCTCTCCAATTCTGTGCTGGGCATTCGCCTGTCTCCATCGTATCTGTCTGTTCCGTCTCTCTATTTTCCTTATAGTAGCCCAGCAGTGCAGCTGTTCGCCATCGCTGACATTCTGCCAGGACTAGCCAGACTCCTGCGCACCACTGAAGTCCTTCCAGTTGTAAACCAGGAATTATCCCCCATATCAGGATAAAAAGTGCCCATCCCCCCTCCTTCCATCCATACCATCAAAGCCTATATGGATGGCCTCCCAAGTCTCTCTATATGTGCCCCCAAAAGTGTGCCTGGAATGATGCTCAGAGCAGTAGTGGCAGTCACAGCACATAGCAGCCATAACTCTTAGCCCAGCCAGCAGGCACAGACATATGGCCAAGAAAAACCGTGTAAGGCCAAAGGTCATGAAGGGTCAATCTAACCTCTTGACAATTGAGTGATTTATTATCTGACGGGGTGACGTCATTATGCCTGAGCCAACCACCATAGAGGTCAAAGGCCATACTGTCGGTTTCTGTTATTAAAGACAATTGGAAAGCAGGTTTCTATGTTATTCGGTGATAAGGGAACAACTATATATTGAACTCCTGCTGAGTTTTCCAGAACATTTTCATAAGAATGCAAGTCACTACATGTGCTTTGCATCAAACCCATTGAAAAGCTCTCTTATCTCAAATGCCTGTAAAGTTAAGCTAAAGTGGAAGAACAGTGTAGGCCTTAACAGTTATTTACAACACAATGCACATAATAATAAAATGTGTTATTTCGCTATGAAGCAAGATGTTGAATAGTGGATTGTGTGTTGATATCTCTCAGTTGCAATAAACGTAAATGTTTTATACAATTTTTTATACTAGTGACTAAAGAGACGGGAGCAGCAGCAACTGTCCTCACGCCAACTGTCGACTCCAGCTATTTAAGGACGACCCCTGACAGAGTGACCGGCATCAGCTGCCGCTGACTTTGTTTGTCACTATGACGCGCACGCATGCACACATGCATACACGCGCGTACACACGCACACACACACACACACACCTGTTGGCTCATATCTGCTTTCGTGTGGTCATGGGCCTCGCTGGACAGGTGGTTTGCATATATGTTGGGCAGCCCTTGAGCTGGTACCTTACAATACATACTGGCCTCACAGCTGATCCCAGCTATTCACTCACAATAGACATCATTGTGTGTGTGTGTGTGTGTGTTTTGCTGTCCAATTAAACTCCCTCCAAGCTCTCCAATAGTTTAGCCAAAAAATGAATTAAATTATATTTGATTATATAATTTGATTTGAAAAAGGGATAAGGCACATACATATTTCTTTTATAAACAGTTTCTACAAGGTAAGTTCAGTTTAGATTTGATTATCAGAAGGTTGCATTTAGTTGGCCCACTTGGAGAGCCGTTTGGACCACTTGCCCATTCGTCAGAATGTGGCCATTATATTATTTTCACAGGCTATCAAGGCAGCGGACACCTTGGTAATACAATGGCATCCATTCACTGAATACGTGGTTTGTGTGACTCTACATTATGAGTCTGTTTTGTGTATCTTTATAATATTGCTATCCTGTAATATTATTATCCTAGCTGAGGTTGTGATAGGAGGATTAGAGGACGGCCCAGCCAGGAGGAAGCGTAGATCTATCCCAGAGGTTCCGGTGTTCCGTGTGACCTGGCACATATAGTCCCCCTTCATCCAGGTTGCGGGGAAGCAGCGTCTTGCAACAGCCCACGTCTGAAACAGTGCCTCTGTTGTATTTTACATCTTAAGATCCTCTTTTAAGTTGCACTACTTCTGAGATCAAACTGTCTTTTGAAGTGCCCCCCTTCCCCCATCCCTCTCTCTCTCTCTCTCTGGTCTTGAGATGAAAGAGGCATACGGGGGCCACATAGAAGCCCCCTCTGTAGCTGGAGGTAGCCACAGGCACAGGGTCTCTCTCTCTCTCTCTCTCTCTCTCTCTCTCACTCACTCTCTCTCTCTCTCTCTCTCTCTCTCTCTCTCTCTGCCAAGTTACCCCAGCAGTGATGGAAACCAGCAGGGGACAAAAAGCAGCTGAGCACCATGTCCCTGTGGCCTGCGTAGCTGCTCTGGCTAATTGAAAATGGCTCTACTCCCGCCCTCATTTTTTTCTCTCACTTGTCCACTCCACCCCCCACCCCCCTCCCCCCCCCTCCCTCTCAGCGCTGTGCTGATGTTGGGACATCCCCAGTATGTCTTGGCCTTGGGAGGCAAAGAAAATGAGTTGTAATTTGAGACATTTTCGCTGCTGCACGCCTCGTTCAATGGGTTATGGAATATTGAAGGTTGAAGTAGGCTTAGCTGACCATGGGGCTTTATTCGCTCGTCTCCCTTCCTCGCCGGGTGCTGGCTACGATGTGGAAACAGTCGAGGAGATTTTACTGGATGTGGTGAAATTCCCTGTGGATGAAGATTATTTTATATATTTATGTATCTGCCCTGTTTATATGCAGTATATTTATATATCCTGTTTATATATATGCATTTCTTTTAGGTCACTCTAACGAAGCAGATTAGAAAAAGATAAGTAATTGCTAAGGACCAGGCGGAACATAATGAAATTAGGATTTATTATGTACAGCAGGGCTACAGTGCATGGATATCATTTACAATAATTTTCCATCCAGCTCCACAGCAGGAGCCCCTGTCTCGCTGTGCTTCCATCATGTTCCAGGTTGATCATAAATACAGTACAATAAGGCAATGTTCGTATTTACAACTCTTATAAAACTGTACAGAGCAGACTGAAGGATATGTATCACAATCGATCACAAAATAAGGGTCTGGTCAAATTCAAATCTGTCTTTGTTTAGAGAATCCAAACAGCATATTTTCAATCACTGCAAAAATAATAAAATATATACTGGTGCAGAGAGACCCCCCCTCCCCCCTTCCCTCATTCCATCCTCCTTTGTCCATCTTTTTAGGAATGTGCATACTATAATTATGGGAGGCATAGCTACATAGTTTAGTTATTGTTTTCTATTTTCTGCTTCCTACATGTCTCCGAGTTCTGGGGAGGGAAACGACAAGCGGGAGAAGAAAACGATAGCATTGTTTTGTTTCAAACGTGGGCTTTTTTGAAATGTGGTCATTCCTCTCTCAGCGGTAGCCTCATATTTTAATGTTTTATTTTAGGCAGCATTATCACGACCACTCCGCTTAGCGTGCGCTTTAAATTATACACCTCTTTACCATTTTCTTTTTTTTCTTCTTTTTTTTCATTAGTCACTCAGAGTTAATCTTCTTACCAGGAATTAACCACTTAATTAGTTCAAGAAACAAAATAATATGCATAGTTTGAATGGGGCAAATGTATTTGAAATGGCGTACAGTGGCGTCCCCATAGAGAACGATAAACGAGGTGTTTCAGAATGGTCTTGATGGCCTGGGGAAGTCAGGTGAAGTTAGGCGATCGATGTTCAAATTCATTCTTCCAGGGGAACATGTTGGCAACAGCAGTGGAGCCACTGGTGACGCTTGCCCATAATGCACTGCTGTTCTGTAGCATGCATTATTTGCTTCACCATAGATGTAAATCAGTTGTTTTAGTGGGCTATTTCTTATTCCGTAGGTTTTTAGAGACAAGGGCAAAGTCAACAGATGATCAGCCCTGCTCTGCCTGGGATATATGATCAATACCAACAGGGCAGGAAGGTTGTGGGTTCAAACCCTGGTCTTGACGTACCTGTAAGTATCCTTGAGCAAGATGCCTAATTCTCTACCCCCCAACTGCTCCTAGTGGTTGGTTGCACCTTGCATGGCAGCAATCACCATGGGTGAGTGTGAGGCAAAATACTGTAAGGTGTTTTGGATAAAGCGCTGTGTAAATTCAGTCCATTTAACAACCACAGCAAAATTTACCATTAGGCTAGATGGATATGTGGCTATGGAAATAGCATTGTTCTGTACCGGCTGTCGAAGGTGCCAAGACAATCAGTAGGATTTGAGGAATTCCTCCACCCCGGCTCGGCTTTGTTTCTCTGCATCTAGGGAGAACTTCAACTGCATCCCAGCTTTATTATTGTGACAGTGAGCTCGGTAATAACACTTGGACGCAGGGAAATGCAGTTTGAATTAGAGGCAGGCTACATTATACAGTAAGTGAACATCAACTCGGCACAGCGACTATGAGGCTAATGTAGTGACATGAATTAAGGGGTCATGGTGCTGCTTCAATGGCTACATGCTGCTGGTGAAGGTGATGTCTAGCTCTGCCTGTCCTGCACAGAGAGCTATACAGCAGACACTTCAGTGGGAAGAGTGCCAGCAGGCGAACCCATCTGAAAGTAGCCCCAAGGTCAGGAAGGGGAACAGGGAATAAGTAAACATGCAGCCTTACACCTTAAATCCCATATCCTTCAGTCCTAATCCATCACCCGCAGGTCCCAGACCAGCACAGCGACTAGTGAGGAATTCAACGTTTTGAAGTTATTGGCTTCTCGTAGAGGAGGGTGGGGTTGGGGGGTCAAAGGTCAATGAAATACTATTTTAGTGGTTTTAAAAGGAGGACAGCATGATATGGTTAATTTACTCAAGTCCCCAGGGGATTTAAATCACTAGTTTAGCCCCCTGGTGGCTTAGACGTGATGACATCGTTGTCGTAGTCGTCGTACTGTAGTCGCGCCCCATGCTACCGTCGCTATGGCGTCAGGGCCCCTCGTCGATGCTGATCCCCATGCGCTTCTGAATGGTGATTCTGCGCACGGACGGCTTGGATGTAAGCTCCTGCTTGGGCTTGACCTGCTCAGTCAGGAGCTGTAGAACCAAATCCATCTTCTGGTCCAGCTGAAGAACCTGAGGTTAACACAGAGAAAAGAAGAGTTGTTAAAGCCAGTCATCTGTACCGACGGCAGTTCATGCACACGCGCACACACACACGCGCACACACACACACGCACACTCACGCACACACACGCACACACACGCACACACATTCACTCACAAAATCACTAATGTCTTGCACATACAAACGCACGTTACACTGCGATGTGACTTCTTCAAAGGGCGTGTCTCCACCGGCCTTGGTTTACCTCTGTACTTGTCCTTTCAAAAGTACACTCGGAGGAGTGCGCACACACACACACAGTTTCCTGATAGCTTCAAGAACCCAGAAACACTGATAAAGATGGTGCCTTGTAAATCAAAGACTAAACTGCAAAGCACATCAAAGAGTCACTGTATGTCCCTAACAGGTTCAAACACATCAATCTGCCTTTGTACAACAACTAAAAAAGAAGAAAAAAAACAAATGGGGACCATCCATCCATACTGTAGGATTTTTAACAGTTAACATCAATGGCATTTTCATGTAGGCTACAAGGTATGCCCCCCCCCCCCCCCTCTGTCTTTCGTCTTTAATTGCGTTTCTGGTGGCCAGTACATTTTTATTGCAGGGCAGGATGCTAAGCAGCTATTATTGTTGTTTATATGAGACTTAATGGGAGGAATACATTTGAAATAACCTCATCTTAATGAATCACATTGCATTGTGCCAGCGGCCGTTACTCAGGAAAGGCTGAGGGGTTTAAAGTGAAAGGAATTCCTAGTACATACAAATTCAATTGTCAAGTTCAATTGTCTTTAGCTAGATGGACCCAGCATTGTGTTTAACATGATGAAGCTAATTTGTGTACTATAAGCTGTTATCATTCACTTTACAAATTGAATGAATGAATTAATAGTACAACTAAAGAAAAGTTTCTCATGGGTCTTTGACTGAAGGTTTCAACTGGTTAGCACATTCTAAAATAAATACCACAAAGGAATTACTTCATTTTGACCTTCTTCCGGGGGAATTCGCTAATATTGCAGCGTTCTTCATGCCTTCCTGTGAGAGGTTAGCATGACCTAAATAGCTGTACTAAGTAGACGTAGCGTGCGCTGGGCCTGTACGAGGCTTAGAGAATAATAGGCTATCATAAACATGTTGGGTAGTAATCTACAGACTTATCAACATTCTAGTTGGAGCTTAGTGTGGATCAGGAATTCCTCTGCTGCAGCACTCAATGAGCCAGCGTATACCCAGAACAACCGCAAAACTCAAAACAACACTGATTTATTCATCAGCACAAACCTGTGAGTATATTAATAAGAGCAAGAGAGAGGCATAACTGTTTATGTTTAAGCATGTGGGCATCTATGTCTGACAGATAGACGCCCTCCGAGTGGATTAGTTCTATTAGATTATATACATTATGTGACATGTCTATTATAAATTAAGTTAAACCAGGGCATTGTAGTACATAATCGTTGGCACTACTGTATTGTGCCAAGACAGGTGTCCCAGACACAGCTGGTAGATGTCACTCAAGAAAAATTGGTGCGACACCAAGACAATGAAACCTGAATAAAATGCTGATGTCACATGTTGCAATTAAAAGCTGCTCATATGTCAAGCCTTTGACAAAATAGTATACTAATGCCTAAGTCACTTAAAGCACAGACGTGTCTGCTAAAATGACTACAATGCAATGATGTTAACTGTCAGCTTTGCAACACAAAAACATTCGTGTAAACGTGTATGCACTGCAGCTGTGACTAGACTGTTGTCCAGACTATGTGTCCAGACAGCAAGTAACAACTGATGGAGACGTGACTCATGAGGTGGTGTGGGGACGACACAAAGCTCCTGTTCACACAGGAACACCCTTCCTGGTCAACAACCGCACTCCTGGGACCGTCTCACACACATGTACAATATGCTCACTTGCACACACACGACAAGCAGGTGTGCACATTGTACACACACACACACACACACAAACACACACACACGCACACGTTTACAAAGTTGCGTGTGGGTGTGTATATTGTGAATATGTGCGGATACACAATCAAGCAGACACTCCCTTGTTTGGGTCAGTCTGTTTGTCCCCCCGCACACAACAAACAAATAAGGAAGCAAGAAAAGAGAAATTTTTCCAAGGGCGTGTCAAAAGACAATAGGAAAGCAAAAATGTTTGTGGTGTAACTAATAGTTGTCGTATAGACTGAGGCTCACACGGTATTATGGTATATTATAATCTTACTACTAGAACAATTTCTCTTTAGAAGTCATGGGTGTTAGTAAGGAGAGATGCAGTGCATTATTCATCCAAACTGCTAAACTATTGTGGCCAGAAAAGACATACGCTGTGTTAATTAGAGTACATGTCTTATTTCAAGAGAATTTTAAAATGTGGGCCTAATTTCTGCACAGTTGCTAACTGCTGTGGCCTTTCACTAGCGTGAGTCATGCTGCAATATGTTGGGAAGTTCACTAGCCTTGAGTAAGCACAGTACTAGCAAAGAATTCTACAACTAGCCAAATGTTACTGTTGCAAATGACATGCAACACAGATATGAGATACTGTACTGCATGAGGTGGAGTGCTTGGTAACCTTGACACATAATGGATGGTAATTAGGTGTTGCGAAGTGGTTTACCTTATTCAGCAGTGAACAGAAGGCTCTAATACATACTGCGGTCTTGGCCGGATTAATAGGCAGATAGATCTCCTTTGAAAATATAGCAGTGAAACCTCAGTAAGAGGTATGGCAAAACCAAAACACACACATGCACACGCACGCACGCATGCACACACACACACACACACACACACACACACACACAATCTCCTCTTGTATTTCTCCATGACAGTAACTTTATGCAGAACTAAGAAAACCTGAGAGCTGAGACAGAGGTGCATTGCTGCCAGAAGGAAACACTACCAGCTCCAGGAATGTCTTGGCAACAGTGACCAACCAGGCTGTGCTCTTCAACAAAACACGATTTGTGTCAATGAAATGCACTTGCTCTCAATCCCCACCAGGCAATGGAAAGACAGGGCTAGGAAAACAATTCCCCAGGTCACAGGCCACAGACTTATTTGTATAAATATGTCATTTGTTGAGTAATGAGGATTAGTTAAAATCCTGAAAACAACTCACCCGCCCCCCAAAAGTATATCATGAGTCTTCACCGACATTAAGAATAGCCGTAGTTCAACCCAGGCATAAACTATATGTGAAATGTGTTCTCTGACCTTCTTTTGAAATAATTGCACCTATTCTGTATTGACCTGTGGGAATATCCTTCATTGTTATATGACATTTAAGCTTTTTAGAGTTTGGCTCATCTAAAAATAAAGCGTGCCTGTTATAATAACCTTTGTAATCAGTTGGTAGACCATTTAGTGGCTTGAGGTTGCCTTTTCTGCATTGTCACAGAAGGCGTTTTTAAATAAATAAGATGTCTTCAGGATACCACACACACATCATATGGTGTGCACGTGTACACTTGGGCAAAAGTGAAAACAATGTGGTCTCACGAGTTCTTAGAATATCATGCCTCTTTAAATAGTGACTTCATTGTGATTGGAGACACTGCTGTATACAAATATCCAAACCCAAATGAGTTGCAAAATACTATTGTCTTGAAAAAGTCCCCAGAAGCGCACTTGGTGCACTTTACTAAAGGAAATCAGACAATTCAAACACATAGAGTTATTACCTTACATATCTACTTTCACACTGTAGCTTTTTACAATGTAATATTCAGGTGAAACAGCCTCTCCCTGTATCTAGATTATATAACTTGCTAAGCTAACTGCCAGTTCACTGTGTATTATTTCCTACACACACACCAAGCAGCACACATGCACAGGTTCCAAGCACAATGGACAACGCGGAGAAAGCAACAGAGGGTGGACACACTGTCCTCGCTGGTAGACCAATAGCAAGCTAGCGTTACACAGAGGTCATTATTATCATCAGTGACAGAGTGGCATGAATGGGCAAGAGAGCAGACAGAGAAAACACAGGACAAAAGAGTGAAAACAGGACACGTGAAAGACATAGGGCAACACGGAAATATAAATAGAATACAAATAAATGAAAGAAAACTCCCTGGAACATTTGTCTTACAGTAGTAACAAAGGTTTGTCATACTAATAAATGTCAGAGTTGCTGTTGGCTACAGGAAATGCCTTCTTATTAATAACCTTAATCAGTTGGTAGGCAATTTAGCTAGTGGCTTGGCATTGCCTTTTCTGCATGGTCACGTAAGGCGTTTTTAAATAAATGAAATGTCTTCAGGATACCACAAACATCAATGGGGCAGCGTGTGTGCACGTGTGGGCAAAAGGAAAACAATGTGGTCTCAAAAGTTCTGTTAGAAAGTAATTTCTCTTTAGCAAGTGATATCATTGTGATTGGATTATGATTCAGCCTCCTCCCCATTCATGAATATCTTAACATTTATTTATATATTATATTGATTATTAAAGTTTTTCTCGATTGCTTAGACACAATTCCTGGAACAATTCAAAACATTGTTACCAAAATGTTTAGAATGAAAAGAAAACAAATGACACTTGGTAAAACAACAGCTTATAACAATAAGTTGGATTCCTTAATTTTTTTGTGGCACTAAAGCCCATAAAATAGATCTGGTGACATCCCTGACCTTTCCTTACATCTTATCTTAGTGTTATATTCCAAAGATAAGTTTTTGTTTGTTATTATTATGTATTACAGTGCCAGGTTTCCAGACAATGTTTTGAATGAATCCCTTCAGTGTGTAACAAACAGTCATGTAGTCTGTGTTATTGACAGCTTGTGTGTGTTGTCTGAGGGCAAAGTTAAAATCAAACCCAGAGGTTACAGGTCTGGACCATTGTGTGTGAGTTGTTACAAATTGTGTGTGAAGATTTGAGAAAGAGAGAGTTGTTCCAGGAATTGTGTCTAAGCAATCGAGAACAACTGTATTATGCATATATATTATTTAATTGGTGTTAAATAATGTGTACCATTGGTTACACTGCAGTGCTGTGCTCTAGCTACAGCATAGCTGCTTACAACGTGGTGTGTGCTCAGGACCGACCAGCGTCAATTGGACAGAATGAGAAGTGTGAGGGCGTGGGGCAGAGAGACAGTACATTGCTCAGGAACTTTTCAATTAGCTAGAAAAGTACTAAGAGAAAAAGCAAAACGTGCATACTACATGATTAGAAAATCACTAAGGCAGTTTTACCCCCCTATAAAGCTATGGATAAAAATATTTGACTCAACCATAAAGCCAATCACACTGTATGGTAGTGAGATTTGGGGCCCACTATTTAAAATTGATTATGACTCTTGGGACAAAAGTCCAACAGAAACCCTCATCTAGAATTCTGCAAAAATGTACTTGGAATGCACAGGAACAGCCCAAACCTGGCCTCCAGAGCAGAACTAGGACGATTCCCTATTTTACAGCATTTCTCATTCACTTTGGTACATTTCTCAGATGAGAATTGACATTCTCAAAACTACATGTTCAACCTCCACATCATCAAGTTACTTGTGCGCATCATAATGGACATTTCTCATCGTTTTGGAACAAACTGCAGA
>JAODTR010083891.1:0-14553 GCA_025399935.1 Amblyopsis rosae | reverse complement strand
AATAGGAGTGGGTGGTGCCCCGTTTGAATATTAATAATAATATTAATATTAATAATAATAATAATTGTACTTGACCCACTACAATGACATGGCTCCTCAAATCAACACCGACTGTGGAAACTTCACACTGGACTTCAAGCAGCTTGGATTCTGTACCTCTCCACTCTTCCTCAAGACTCTGGGACCTTGATTGCTAAATTAAATGCAATATGTACTTTCATATGAAAAGAGCACTATAAACCACTGAGTGACAAACCAGTTATTTTTCTTCCTCGCCAGGTAAGACGCTTCTGACATTGCCTCTGGTTCAGGAGTGGCTTGATATGAGGAATGCCACAGTTGTATCCCATTTCCTTGATACGTGTGCGTGGTGGCTCTTGATGCACTGACTTCTGCCTCAGTCCAATCCTTGTGCGAACCTTCCCCAAATATTGACAATCCTCTCAAGGCTCCAGTTATCCCTGTTGCTTGTGCACCTTTTCCTACCACACTTTTTCCTTCCACTCAATTTTCTATGAAAATGGTTGGATACAGCACTGTGAACAGCCAGCTTCTTTAGCAATGCTATTTTGAGGCTTGTCCTTGTGGAGGGTGTCAATGACTGTCTTCTGCATAACTGTCAAGTCAGCAGTCTTGCCCATGATTGTGAAGCCTACTGAACTTAACTGAAAGACCACTTAAAGGCTCAGGAAACATTTGCAGGTGTTTTGAGTTAATTCGCTGAATAGAGTGTGACACATTGAGTCTACAATATTGCACTATTTCACAATATTCATATTTTCTGAGACACTGAATTTGGGGTTTTCATGAGCTGTAAACTGTAATCCTCCATTTCACTTTGTGTGTAAATTTCACTTTGCAATTTAATGATTGAAATTTCCACAATATTGTAATTTATTGAGATGCACCTGCATTACCGGGTTAGGGTTTACACTAACAGTAAAATATAGGCTATGTTTTACTGTTAGATGGCTAGTCTAGGATGATTTAAACACACTAATGTGGATGAAATAAATAAAAAAAGAAGAAATAGTTAGTTCATCTATTTATTATTTAGGCCTACTATTGACGGCATATACCAAGGTTCAGAATTAAATACTACATAGGATAATATATACCATGAGAGATAACTCCCACGGCAGTGCATTTTTCTCCACATCTTTTGCAATTATAGTTGGTTACTTTTGTTTTACTCAGTGAACGGTATCGTTCAATAAATGATGACATGGAGAGGCTGCATATGCTCACGTGTTTAGCAAACTGGGCATGCACAGTTCTGTGACGTATCACTTATTCTACAGGGCAACCAGTTCTGAATAGATGCAGATAGGTTTGATTACGGTGCTAAAAGTGCTGGCGTGGCAGCGTGGTCAAATACAATTGTGTGTGTGTGTGTAGGTGTGTATATATATATAAATATATAGCGTGTGTGTACGTGCATATATGTATCCCTGCTACGATTTGCGTACGATTGGACAACCCATCTTTATCTGACCTAATCAGGATGTTTAGACTTACAGGGAAATTAAATTGAGTTTGCGAGATCAGAAAGGTCTCATGATGCTAGGATTAGAAAGACACGTATCATGACATGTATCACGTATAACTTTCCCATTATCTTGGGTTGGGCTTCCTACTAACTTAGCATTGCTTTGTCCTGTGTTTTATTGTGACCATTTGATTATACATAGTGCATTTTATTTTCATTCTTTAATGTGCATATTGAGAAATGTGTGTCTACTAAAGAAACTACAGAATTATCCATTCTGCCCCACACTGACCTGTTTACCCTTTGCTCCAGAAGGACCCTCTTCACCAACGGTGCCCGGGCTGCCCTGATAATAACACAAATCAGTAGAAGTACCTCAGTAGCCGTAGAAGAGGAAGAAGATGAAGAAAAATCAACATGACTGAACTAACCTGCTGACCTTCCAACCCACATGGTCCAATATGACCAATAGGCCCAGGTATTCCCTTTAAAAAAAAAAAGGTTTTATTAAAAGTGCAATATTTGGGTCAAAGATGGTTACATAAAATAATGTCCATGTCAATCCTACCAGTAGTACTCCTAGACTTTCAGTAACTCACAATATTGCCAAATGCCAACAACAAAGTACAAAGGACCCTTAATTGACAAAAAGGTAAATCCTTCAGTCCTTTAAAATATATGCCTGGTAATTAGGTAAAAAATTAAGAAAGACTTAATGGCATTTATCTTATAGCTATGGGCTCTAATGTGATGGTATTTTTCAGGATTCAGTTCCGTCCAATCAAGGTTTTAACAACTGGTCACTGAGAAATGTATGTAATACAGTGCGGATTAACTAGAAACATCTCAGATGACTCAATACATGTTTATATGATCTGCGAGACAAACACTCACATTGCTAGAGCTTCTTACTAGAGCTCTCGTCCTACTAATTATTATTGTATTATGTATTTTTTATACATGCAAAGTCCAACTATACGCCAGTGGTTTATGCGTCAAGCAATGCGCAGAAATAGTTATAAAGTAAGATTAGGATACTTTCTTGTGCTATAGGGAAATGTGTCTCCAAATTCCTGTTTATTATAATAATGCAATTATAATGTTTTTCATTTCAAATTATTCTCCAATTTAGTTTTCTTTTGCCCTTGAATTTTTTGTTTAATCTATGAACATATTCATTAACATAATTTTAATGAATAAGTTAAACTATATTTGAATATGGCAACAACTCACAGTCCAAGGGCACATGCTATTTATCCTACAGTATCAACCACTCAACTGTTGGCATTGTAAACTGTAAGCACATTATTGAGCAGGTCAACCCCAACCTCTTTTAGCTTAGGTCTTCTACCAATTCCTTCAGAAAAGTAAGAATACACCTTAAGACGTTTATATACAGCGTGTGTATGTGATTCTGTTACCAGCTCTCCTTTTGCTCCAATCTCACCGGTAGACCCAGCTGTCCCAGATGTTCCCTGATTACCAAGAGATAGATATAGTGATGTTACTTCCACACCAAATTCACCTAAACTCATTTAAGATGTGTATGTTTTCTACTTAATATAAAATCAATATTTAGTGGATGGTTTATGGTAAAACAACAAGGAGTAAAGTGAAAGTACCCACTCACTGGAAACCCACTGAGTCCAGTTGGCCCCAATGGCCCCAAAGGTCCCATGCTGCCTGCGGGGCCTGGTCGGCCCATGGGGCCCTCTGGTCCAGGCTTACCTGGAGCACCCTGACAATCAATTGGTATTTTAGATGGGTCAGGACCATGGCCAGGACAATGAACTCCCACCCTAAAGGTTGTGGGTAAGCATCCGTCTTAACCCTTACCTGCTCTATAAAAGGTATAGTCAGCTATTGTAATACACTTTGTCAAATTCATAAACTATCTCCTTGCATTTCTCCATCTTACCATTCTCTGTGCATGTTGAAAATACTCAGGTACTTCCACACAGCCCTGACTCCGTAAATAGGAACATATACAAAGAGGCGAACACCACTCACATCAACAGCCGTAGTGCTACAGTACGCTTTGCTTCACAATGCGTTTTGGTGTGCGGGGTGACGCACATGGTGGTATGTAAACACAAGGTTTGGTCTGGAACATTACCATCTGGAGAAACACTCTGTTACACGCACAGGAAAGCCCAGAAGGAGTGCACATTCATTCAAATAAAAAAGTTGAGTAATATATTGTGTGTAACCTACATCAACCTATTTTATGGTTCTTGGAGGTAACATATTTCCATAGATTGTCTCCTCCAGCTCTTTCACTTTGCAAACAAGCAGAGAAGCACTTTGCAAACATGCCAGTATAAGAGCAATCTGCCAAGGTGCAAGAGCGCCTGGCTTTTTAGCTTATGTTACGCCCAAAACACACCCATGAATAATGAAGAGAGTAAGTATAACCCTTTTGAACCAGGCACAATGAATGTTATCCACCGTTAAACTACCAAACATAGATGGCCTAAATGCAGTTGGCAAATATGCACAATATTTCTGTAATAACACTGTTTACAATTACAACAAGAGCAAAACAATATGTAAATATAATTGTACTATAACAAGTTACAATATACTATAAATCCAGTTTAAGATCCACTCACTGGCAATCCTTGAATGCCTTTTGGTCCAATCTGTCCCTGAAGACCCTGAAACAGAACAATTCCATCAAGTAATTTACTCATGTTTCACATATACCTATTGAAATAGGCATACAATATATAGTATATAGTTTATATGTTTTACTGTTAAACTGAAAGTAAATGGTATTTCATAATTTCAAAAGTGAAATGAAATAATATCTTGGCAATGGCATTATGCATTTAAAAATATTCTGTAATTAGTTAATCATTAATGTTTTCAAGGTGAATGACAACCAATAATTCTATTCACCAATGAACAGCATCCATCACAGCTGACTGTATATACTGTATAGGATATCTAAATCCCTGAACTGTCTTTAAGAGCCAATATGTTTTCTCACCGAAGGTCCTGGGAGCCCTCTCTCACCAACAGGGCCTGGTAAACCCTATAAAACAGAACTACTTAGAACACAATAGTCAGTGTTCTATATGAATATTAGAACACATCAGTCAGTGTTCTATATGGATATTAGAACACATTAGTCAGTGTTCTATATAGATATTAATACATATTAGTAGTCAGTGTTCTACAGTATATGGATATTAGAACACAGTCAGTGTGTTCTATATTAATATTAATACACATTAGTCAGTGTTCTATATGGATATTAATACACATTAGTCAGTGTGTTCTATATTAATATTAATACACATTAGTCAGTGTTCTATATGGATATTAGAACACATTAGTCAGTGTTCTATATGGATATTAGAACACATTAGTCAGTGTTCTATATGGATATTAATACACAATAGTCAGTGTTCTATATGGATATTAATACACATTAGTCAGTGTTCTATATGGATATTAGAACACAATAGTCAGTGTTCTATATGGATATTAATACACAATGGGCAGTGTTCTATATGGATGTTAAGACACGGGTGCATAACTATTCAGGTTGTTGTACACCACTGTAACTTGCTTACCTGATGCCCAGCCTTGCCCCGTACACCTGGAGGACCTCTGACCCCTGCATTCCCCTTTAAAACAAAACAAAAGTGTGAACACAGAAGCCAAACACCAATATGAGACCCTTGAGTATGATTGGCTTTTAACTTCCTTACACTTTGCCCCATGTGACCTGGCCGTCCAATCAAACCCAGCGCTCCTGGGTATCCCTGCAAGTGGAGAGATTAGATATACATTCAGATGTGAGGCCTGCTTCTAAGATGCCAAAATGGAGCAGAAGAAGAAGTCAACTGAACCCTCTTTTAAGGAAAACATTAAATGATTAACATATTTAGATGAAGGATAGAAGGGTAATGTCACAGATATAAAAGTTTGCCTTATTTTTAGTCTTTATGTATCAAGGTTATTTCAATTCAATAACAAATGCACATTAAGGTTACTTACATACATGCCTACTGGCCCCTGGTGGCCAATCACTCCTAGTTTTCCTGTTAACCCCTTCACAGAAGAAGTAACATTTTAAAATGGTCATCAACACCTATTTAAAACCAAGTAATTCTTTATTCTGTGAAACTATTTATCCTGCATGCTCCAGTGTTCTCCATTCAAAACCAGTCAAGACCCTGTCAGAGAACCGCTGGCCAATCAGCATCCTGGTGGATAATTTAGTTGTTGCACACGGCTACATGTATTAAGCGCCTGTATTTGAAATACAGTGTTGTAGTTTGGTTCTGGTTAGTTAAACTAATGGCTTTGGCTGACACCTCTTGGTCTCTCCTTTAGCCCAAATAGTTTCAAATAGAGGCTTTCCAGACTGATGGGTAGAGAGCAACAACTTGGAGCTAGCAAAATAAAAGGCTTTTCAGGTAATGCTAATCTGACCATAATCATTACTTAATCATTAAGACCTACTCACCTTCTCACCCACTGCTCCAGGATGACCATCTTGTCCTGGCTTTCCCTGAGGGCCCTGTTAGAGAACAGATGAATCAGGTGTGCATGTCCATAAGAGACACTCACACTGCACACATCAGTTCACAAGATGATAGTTAGGTTCAAACACTTACTGAAGCACCTTGAGGACCAGGCAGACCTGGGCTACCAGCTATCCCAGCAATTCCCTTAACAGATACAGTACAGTCAGGGTCAATGCAACACTTTAGGATCCGTATGTGATCCTGTCTGCCACTAGATGTCGCACTAGAGAATCTGCCTTCACGTGCTATACGCTTCCTACTTCTCATTTGTGACGTCGGATTGGACCTTCCGCCAGAGTGTGATTGACAGGCAATCTGACTAACCAGAAGGCCATAATACTGCTATGCCCCGCACCGTGTCGGATAAACAAGAATCACCATCTGTCCGTCAGATCTGTTAATTTTAAACTTCTATTCGTTGTGAAAAATTCGAAAGGATGTTTTTAATGGGACATGTACAGTACAAAACTGCTATATCCTACCCACTACAGTCCGACAGACTGAATGTACCGGTATGACCCAGCGATAGGCTGCAAACGGTTAATCGTAGGCTAGATTTAAATAAGAAACTGAAACCATCAGGTAAATCCTGCTGTTTTCCGATTTCTCCCATTATTGTTAATGACATAATGTTGGATGTATGGATGTTATCAAAGTTGTCTCTGATGTTATGGTCAGCTCAGAGCCATGTGGGTCAGCTGTCCGACAGACCCAATGCTTAATACTGTGTTATTACAGTACGTAATGCACATGTTAAGAATTTTAGAATTTCATTTATTTCCCATGTATGATACAGATCTGTGTTTGGTATCTCAAACAAAAAAATTATATTTGAAAGACAAGCCAACAATTCAAAAAACACTGTTCCAATTAAATCTGTGCTGTAATGTTGCAACTTGCAAGATCTTCTAGATCATGGATCAAAATGATTCCCTCTTCTCCACCATGTTGACAGCTTGAAGGTCACCCCAGCTTGGGAATCTGAATGATCTCCATATTTCACCACCCAAAATTATGCCATGCACAACTTCCATGTCGAAAACTCATTTCTACCATAATTCGTATAGCACGTGAATGCTCCTACCTCATACCAAATCAAAATGAATGCTTCATGAACCGTGCGCGCGCACGCACACGCACACACACACACACACACACACACACGCCTGGCATGAACTGGCTATCAAGAGGTTGTTTAAAATATAATACATAGAACCTATAATATAAAGAGACTAGACAATGGCCCACAGGCCATTTATTTGTAGAGCTGATAACTACATATTTATGTAATCACTAACTGTGTTTGGGTCATACTTCAAATTGATTGCTTAAAATAAGCATCAAAATCATACACCAACCTGAGTTGTTAAGAGAATGTCACTTACTCTGTCTCCTTTGACCCCAGGAGTGCCAACAAAACCAGGAGCCCCCTACAGGTCAAACATTATATTACAATATGATAACGGTCTCTGGGAGCATAAAATGTGAATAGTGTGTCACTGATTGTCAATTGAGATTTAAAGTTATAAAATGGGAACCTGTGTACCAGGCTTTCCTTCTGCTCCCTCATTCCCATGAAGACCTCTTAAACCCTGCAACCACACACACACACAACCACAACACACACTGCTACACATCCAATTCACCAGAGAATCTTGCCCTGCAGCATGTGAATCTGTTTAGTGGTGACTGGTTTTTTCTTGGGTCTTACCGGCATACCAGGTAGACCAAAAAGCCCAGGAATTCCCAGACGACCCTGGAAATGTGAAGTAGTGAAATATTAGTGAACATGTGTGCAAACCAGCACACAGCAAATTCCTGTTGCCAATTGTTAAATAATGGATAAGGCCGGTTTAGTTGAATATTCTCATTCTTCTTGTTATCATAGCCTAAAAAATAAACTTTTACCTTAGAATTCAAATTCATAGAATTCCAAATTTTTCCAAATAATCAAAAAACGTCTAGGAGTTACATTATTGTTTAAGAAAATATAATGAAAATTTAATTCATAATTATGACAGACATTGCTATTGATATGATTGATATTGTTGGAGGTATTCAAAAAACAACTTAATT
Source organism: Amblyopsis rosae (assembly GCA_025399935.1). Classification (NCBI taxonomy): domain Eukaryota; kingdom Metazoa; phylum Chordata; class Actinopteri; order Percopsiformes; family Amblyopsidae; genus Amblyopsis; species Amblyopsis rosae. The sequence continues at coordinate 6,447 of JAODTR010083891.1, read as the reverse complement.
AATAGACATCTGATTCTGCTAGCTTGTCTTCTAGCTCAACGCTAGCCTATTCTATCTGACATGACAATAGCTATTTGGACTATAAGACGTGAAAGTATGAGAAAACCTCTACAGTATGTGTTGTCTTCTGTTCATAGGCCAGATTGACAAGAAGATTATACAAATAGACCAATATATAGCATCATAGCGTCAGTTACCCTGGATCCTTTTGGTCCAAACTTCCCATTTACTCCAGTGAAGCCCCTGTTGCCCTTCAAAATTAACAAAAACATTTAAATACACCAATAAATGCATTATATACTATAACTATGAAGTCACTTAGTGGATTCCTTCATCTAAAGCAACCTATTGTAAATTCTTACTGTAAATACAGTCTAGAGAATGTATGTTTAACCTAAAAAAAAGTTTTGTTTTAAATATACTTTTGATATGATAATATACAGTGTATAATAATAATAATAATAATAATAATAATATTTTAGTTTAGTATATTCACGATGCTTTCGAATGTGTTGTAAACGGTGACCATTTAGTGTCATTGTGTTAAGACAACAGTGCCTGGTCAGTAAGGAGTACATTCTGACCTTTGGTCCCAACTTCCCAACTGATCCCTGGAGACCTGTCTCACCCTCTTCGCCCTAAAAGAGAACAAGTGCTTACTTTATAAATTGCACACCATTAAGTATGTCACTCAAGTCCTTGAAAAAGGTGTTATACTGCAATATGTGACCACCCAAATGTGAGACTGCAGAGGGCGCTGTTGTTATTGCTTCTTAATGGAAATGAAGCATCACCAAGACATTTTGAACAAAACAGTTTTTTTTTTTAAATCAATTATTTACCAAAAATGTGTGTAAGTGATATTTGCATGACCTACACTTAATAAGCCTAGCCTACTTGTCAGCACAGCCGCCAGAATATGTGGCCTGCACAATAGCTGTGGCAAACACTAACCTAATGATGTGCCATCCTCTCATCTTTATGAGTAAGTATTATTCATGTCTAGGATCTACAGAGAGCCAGCATCAGACAGGTCACCTGCAGGAATGTGCAGCAGTGCACTCTAATCAGATTACAGTGGCCAGATTATGGTGCAACACCGGTTCCGTTTTAGCAAAGACCTTCTGGCGGTTATGGAAAAAGCAACAGTGACCATGTTTACAGGCACAAATATTCAAGGTTTTGCCTATACGCCGAAAACTACAATATTCCTAAAATGTTTACATGGCTATTGAATATTAATATCCCACTAATATTTCTGTTTACATGAGTTTTGCATACAGTACCCCCGTTAACATCAAACACAACCATGACATAGTACATCCTATATAGCTATGCCCTATATATAATTTCATTGCCATACAGAGGCATTTCCCTAATTTTCAAACTACTAAATACTGTTTACATATCAAATTTAGAATATTACCATGTAGTCAGAATAAAAGTGGAAAGGTAGTGTGCATGTAAAGGTGCTCAGTCACACCGTTAACACACACATCTCAGCAGTGTGCTGTGGAGGTCACCACAAAGGTCATCAGTGTTCGAATTACGCTGAGGCCCGGCCCCCTTAGTTCTGGCCAGGTCATCTCTAGTTCAATTTGAAATCACAGGTTGGGGCACCATTCATTTATTTACTTTTGTGGTCATGTTGTGTCTATGAACTGTTAGAGCACAGACAAAGTGTACAGCAGAGCCCTTCTCATGTCTGATTGTGTAGACCACATCACAGTATTTAGCCCAACGCCATTAATTTAATACGGTACACAACCTAACATTAGAAATGCAGTTTTGCTTAACTTTTAGTCTCATCGCCGGGGGGCATCTGCTCAAGCCCTGACTTGTATTTATTAGGTGTTACGACCTGGCTCAAGGGTCGTAAATTAAACAAACACAACACTAAACTAACTAACAGAATAAAATTTAATGAGGTGTGAATGTCTGTAGGTTTCCCCATTATTCACTTTCACATTTATTGTTCTGCTCCTTAACCAGCCAGCCACGCAGTTTTTGTGCATTGCCTATGAACCAAGATTAGCCTATATTGCTTAGCAGGGCAACGTGAACAGATTAATTACCGTGTAAATATGTAAAAACCTAAGCATACCGCATATTTGGACATCGTTTAACAAAAGTCCAATACAAATTCATCAAAATGCAGGAAATTAAGTGTTTCACCCTTCTTTCCCAGGAAAAAGGGTAATGTGTCCAACACCACCACCCCCACCGTTCCCCAAAATAGGACCTGTAAAATGGAGGGTAATTCAAACACTGATGACATCATTAGGTTTACCATTTTCCCCTGGGACCCAGGTTGACTAGTCACCCCGGGGGACCCTGTAGGGCCTCGTGCCCCTTTTTCTCCTGACTGACCCTGGACCCCTGCTGGGCCAGGAAGGCCCTGAGGAGAGAAATAAGTTGTTTACTGCAAAAAAAAACAAACAAGAAGCATATTTCCCCAGATAAAGCAGCTTATACTACAATACACTTCTTACAGTGTGTGACATAAGAGAAGATACCAGATTGACTGTGCATCACATTAGATAACCACACATCAGAATCTTACAGTACCATGTCTCCTTTAGGACCAGGCTTGCCTTTGTCCCCATCTGGACCTCTCAGACCCTAGACATTCAACAGCAGGTAGATAGGTTAGTTCATATCAATGCCTGTTCTTAGTTCTTCACTGCTGCATATACAATAGGCAACCAATGAAAGACAGAAGAACAGCAATCTTACCGTGCCACCTGGAAATCCTTTCAGACCAGGAATCCCTGCCACCCCCTATGAGTCAACAGAGAAATAGCTGATATGTAATAGTTCCCTCACAAAAACCCTATAACGGTCCACCATCTGTAAGATGATAATGCATTAGTGTTGTGGTGAAAGCACAGACACTTGTCCATTCTAAATCATTTTAATATTGTCGGTTAACGGTTTATTATCGGTTAACGAGCGTCGGTTATTGGTCAGAATTCTTATTTTTTTCAAGAGAATTGTACCAACATTGTGTGTTTGGGAAAGTAAGGCAATTATTAAGATTACATTTTCTCTTAAAAGTGATGGACCCTCAATAGAAAATGTAATATCTAAGTAAAGGGATGAACAGACTAGTTAAGTGTGAGCCATGTGTAGATTAAAGTGATACAGGTAGATGCAGGAGTATGTTGCAGAGACCATCATTCAACCAACAAAGCTGACAATAGAGGCTTCAAACATGGAACATATATTAGAACAGGAACATTTATAACCAAACTTTGACTCAAGGTCCTGTTTCAAATTAAACAAGAGAACACCAAACGATAAACACAACAGAACTATACTTTCTGTTGTGGTCTAACCACTTCCTAATTATATGATGGAAACCTATTGGCACAGCCATGGCTGATTAAAGGTTAACTGCAGTTTCGATACTGATTTGAAAAGAAAAGCAATTCTTAGAGGCATATGTAGCAATATCAGGATGGTTTCAACCTGGGTACAATACATACCATAGCCCCTTCAATACCAGGCAACCCTTTTCTTCCTGTAGGTCCCATTTCACCCTATTAGGAAAGATGAACAATCTGATCAATAACACAAATCAATAGAAGAAAAAGCAACAACAAGAGAACATTATGAAAGCTTACCACATCCCCTTTCAACCCAGTAGGGCCATCATTCCCTGGAGTTCCCTGGGCAATAGAAGAAAAAGTCAACATGTTAAACCTTTTCAGATCCCATTTGTGCCTCAACAATGTTTAAAAGCTTTCTCATAACCCAGTTAAGGTCAATATTGGAATATATTGTTAACCCATATCTATTGTGTGCATTTAACAAGCGTCAGACAGCCCAAAGATAAGGTAACTGTGCCTTAATATCCATGGCTAGATCATGACACACAGCACATACCATGTAACATTTCATTCTGAGACCACTAACTACAGTATAGGCATACTTTATAGAGGCCACATGTATATGGTGTCTACCTAGCTCTTACTGTACCTGCAGCCCTCTATGGCCAGGCAAGCCTTTCTCTCCTGTATATCCTGAGGAGCCCTAACACAGACACAATAACAGTCAGTCAGTCGCTGCTCATCCAGCGTTGATACAGAAGTGTCTCTAGTCCATATAGTCCATACTTGAGGGCCTTTACGACCACGTGGGCCAACAGGGCCCGGTTCTCCCTATGAAGAGGACAAGAAAGAAAGCTGTCAGCGAGAGGAAGAGCCATTATAAACAGTAAGAAGCTCGTTTTATCCAAAGCAAAAAAGTATAAAAGTATTGGATTGATTATTGTTATCAGCACACACAATGACAACACCCCAGAGGTGGTGACTTGATCAACTGGGTGGGAGGTAAGCTCCATGTACTGTACCTCCAGCAAAATAAAATGAGGTCTGCAGTACAGTAGCTTATAAGTATGAAAAGGCTGTGACTGCCAATATACTGTACAGCATGTCAAACAGCCATATAAAGACAGCATGTGCTCATATTGGGTCAGTGTTGGGCAGGACACCTTATTGGTTTATGTGATTTCTGACATCGTAAACTACCGACGCGACTGCAGCATAGGATGGCAGAGAGAAGAGAGAAGCAAGAGAGGCATCAACCACCCTAAAGGACCTCCAACATTCAGCTGGAAGCTCACCTCAGAGCCGTTCCGCCCCTGAGCACCGACTGTGCCAGTGATCCCTGGAGCACCCTGTAAGAACACACACCTCTTCACGTCATGTGATACTCTTACCGTACTCTTACGGCACCATACAAACAACACTGCTCTGCAGCGTCAATATATTTAAAGGTACGGTATATAACACAGTGGTTGCCAGAGCAGAGGTTATGGCAGAATGCTACATGCTGCTCACCGTTGGTCCTGAAGGGCCTGTCAAGCCATCAGGTCCACTCTCTCCCTGGTTCATACACATACAGTGAGGGACATTTAAGCATGAGACGGACATCTTAAGCAGACATTAAAGGTAAAATGGAACAACGTCTTAGTGATATCCTACTTGTGGCCCTGGTGGACCAGGAAGACCCTCAATGCCTCTGTTGCCAAGCAGACCCTTCAAAAAATTGAAATTCCAAATATATTGTTTTGTACAGTATGTTTGTAAACATCACAGGTTCAGTTAGATTTCTTATCTGAACAAAAAGGAAAATACCATATAGCCCATTATAATTTAAGAACACATAACATCCTTTACAAGCATATCCTCCAAGAATGAAAGCTGTCTTGACCATATTCTTACAGTTGATCCAACAGGTCCAGCTTCTCCTTGTCTTCCTTTAGACCCCTGGAGGACATTTAGACAAATACATACATGTATGTACAAGTAATATATACACTGCTTGGTTGTTTTTGTAAACAAGTTAGGTAATTAATAGACGTTTAGACAAATTCAGAGTGTGTCGGTTATTTCTGTATGCAAAAAGAATTAGCGTTCTTTATACACATCATATGTGTGCACAAAAACTATTTCCGGTGCACTGTAATTTAAAGAGTTTTATAGGCTTTTTGCCTATGCGCCTTCAATATGCACAAGTTTGTATGAACACAATATGTTGGTGCAGCACATGGTGATGAAGTGCGGATGAAGATATTTGCGTCATACGCACATAGTATATTTGGGCCTTAAAGCCGGTTGCACACTGCACATGGAGCTGAATGGATGTTCACCCATGTTAATCAATGGGTGTTTGCACACTCCATGTGAGGCGGACATACAGTGCAATGAAAACACATTTTATAAGCAGAAATACATTACAAATAATGTATACCCCACCCCACCATCTAATCTATCAGATAAATAATGTTAACTCTTCCAGGGGGTCTCTTGCGGAAACAAAAGACAGGCTTTGTTTTCTGTTCTATTGTTGATCAATGCACATACAGAAGGCTTAGCTACAGTAAGCAGACTGGTCTGTATGTTGTTTTAGGATCACCTTTGATCACTTTTCATTTTCCTTGTGGCCATGGGTGAAATTTCAGGAGGGGATCCACTACCATTGTTTTAAATGCCTTTTCCCTGTGTACTTACAGTGAATAATCTTTTGAAATGGCTTTATAACCCTGTCCATATGGAAGATCAGTACACACTACATGTTTGTTCTGGTAATGTTTCATTAGTTCAAGGCATGGTGCTAAACTCTTAGGAGGAGTAAGACCTTGCTGACACTTTTCAGATCTTCAATTTCTTTGGTTTTGTCTGTTATACAAGTATGACAGAATGTTGACCTATATATTTACCTTGATGTAAGTGATTTCACAAAGCTTTAGGGTTAACATATTTTAACACCTGCGCAATTTCTTTATGCTGTACATAATTATTTTGCTGCATATATAGGAATTGCATTTCCGTCTATTACATTTGTACCTCTCCGGGAACCATCGCCTTATCATGGTGGAGAGGTTTGGGTGCCCCCATGAACCTGAGGGCTGTGTTGTCTGGAGCCTTGTGCTCCTGGTAG
>JAODTR010083870.1:0-14554 GCA_025399935.1 Amblyopsis rosae | reverse complement strand
AACTGTAAAGCACGTTGAGTTGCACATTGTGTATGAAAGGTGCTATACAAATAAAGTTTATTATTATTATATTATTAACAGAACTTAAACAAATGTCAACAGCGAACACAAACTCAAAAACTAAAAGGCGTGCACAGTCACGTAATCTAATATTAACAGAAAACATGAACAATAACCCACACCCTCTCCCAGCAGTCACAGCCTATATGCCCTCACACCCACACAGCTGAAGGCAATCAGCTGATCGCACATGTGTCCTCCACCGGCCGTACCACACCGGCGAGACCAAGGGGATGTTACACGGCTTCATACTCCCAGTCCGACCCTGTCACTCACGACCTAATTTTGATCATGTCTGTGAACTTGGTTGTTAATAGGCCTACATTACAATGCGTGCATTGCAACTGTAGGCCTACCTATAAATAAAATACTACGTAACGTCATGCTTCAATTTAGTCCAACAACATTAAGCGATGAATTGCACACATTCGTTTTATGGTTCTTTTTATCTTCTGATCGTTTGTCACAATTCTGGTGGTGGTGGTGGTGACGATAATGATGCTGACGATTGTTATTTTATTTCTTATTTTATTGTTGATGAGATATGGTCTGTACTGTTATTTATTTTTTACTCACACCTAATATCACCCACACTTGGGTATTGGTCATTTATTTTTATTTAATTTTAGTAATGTTTTACACTGACTTGCTTTAAAATCAGCTGCAGCTCATTTTTGCTGAAATCTGATTGATGATCTGAAAACTGATTCGTCCATGAGATGACGGGATCGTGTTGTCATAACCACGGGAGACCCAGGATGACGGGGTAGGTGGAGGATGTCAGCACCAGGGGCTCTAGTCTCTCTCGGTGATAACCGTTGACGATCTCAGAGAGCGGCCAAGTAGCGCGGGTAATTACCCCAGGACCCACCTGTCGACCGTCTAGCGCCTTGATGGGAAAGGGGGACCTCAGCTTTCCCGTCGGCAGCTGCCACAAGGACACCAGCAACCGGTTGATGAAGCTCCCAGCGGCACCGGAGTCAATCAGAGCTGAAGTGACATGGGGATGAGAACCACCGGACACCACTACCGAGCAACAGAAGGCGCAGATATGCTATAAATACTCAGCGCCCCCACCGTACTTGGCGGGATCCGCACGGTACTCGCCCCCATTCCTGTTCCCTGCTGGGAAAAGGGACACTCTTTACGGAGGTGCCCCCCGACACCGCAGAACAGGCACTGGCCCCGATGCCTCCGGCAATCCCGCTCCTCTGCTGTGAGCCTTACGATCCCCAGCTCCATTGGCTCCGGCTCAGCGTTCGCCCCCGAGGGAGGAGAAGGCAAGCAACGACCCAGGCGGTCCCGCTCGCGGAGCTGCCTGTCAATCGCAATGGTGTGTTCCATGTAGGTGTATAACGACAGGTCCCTGGGACACAAGGCAGCTCCATACGCACCTCCGTCCGCAACCCCTGGCTGAACGCGGTACGCAGGGCTGGCTCATTCCAGCCGCTGGATGCCGACATCGTCCAGAAGGACAGAGCATACTCCGAGGCAGTGTTCTTACCCTGCTGGAGCCGCAAGAGCTGTTCGCCGGCATCTCTCCCCTCCTCCGGGTGGACAAACACTGACCGGAACCATGCGATGAAGCAGGGGAAAGACCGCATCGCCTCATACCCGCTCCCCCAAACTGCCATCACCCAGCTGAGGGCACGTCCGGTGAGGAAGGAGGTAATTTGGGATATCCTCGCCCTATCGGTGAGCTGCCCTTGACCCAGGTACAGCTCACACTGGAGAAGGAAACCCTGACACCCCCCGGATTACCATCATACTTATCGGGGAGGAGCCCTCCGAGGTTCACTCACCGGAGCGCGACAAAACTCCAGAACGCGACACAAAAACTGTTCTCAGAACCGTGGATTGATCCTAACTGTTATACATGTTTACTATACTGTTTTTATATCATGAAGACAATAACTAATGCCATAGGTATGGTTTAAAGTATTATCTAAAGTATTATCTAAAGTAATGTGTGTTTGTGTTGCATTTTTGTTGTTGTACAGTTGCAGGACCGCCACAAATTCGGCGCGACAAAAAACCTAGAGACTCAGGAACCCATATGTCAGCTGGAACAGGTAGTTTGTTTGTTTGTTTGTTTGTTTGTTTGTTTGTTTGTTGCTACTATGGTAACATGGTTTTGGGTTGTGTGTGCAGGACACGGCATCAGCACAACAGATATGGTGAGCATTCTGATACAACTATTCTGAATGTAAAAGCAGAGTCTGGGGCTAAATTATAGGGTTTAGAAATTATGGCCTATAGTGTGAAAGCACTTAATAACACCTTTTATAAGGGAATGAGTGAAATCAAATCAGTTGTGTGCTTTTTACAGACGGCCACACAGCCACGGAGGTTGGTTACTAACACACACACAGATGTAAAGTATATTAAAATATACAATATAAAGTTTCGAGGTTTAATGGAAATAATGTGTGTAGGTCACCTTTACCTCCATCTTCATCCTCCACTGTCACCAGAAGTAACTCATCTGCCAGGCCTTCACCCAACAGGTACACACTTGGTCCTGTATCTTACTGGCCCGCTGCCCAGCTCCATGTAGACTGATGCCATGCAGGAATTCAAGACTGGGACTTTTATTTTCTAATTGACCCAATTCTGATTTTACAGATGTGTTCCTGACAGCAGAAATGATGCTCAGATACAAAATGAAGGTAATGCCTGTCAAATAAGTATTGTAAGCAGGGGTAATGTGAGGGTGTCTGGGGGTCCAAGGCAAAGAGGTGAATGAAGGCTTTTACACTCACCTGTCCACATCCCAGCAACAAGAAACAACATCCTTTTAAATAAAGCCCTATTTAATAGCTCACTGAATTTAAGTGTGTTACTATGATAGGTTGCCACCTGTGCAATAAGTCCATTTGTGAAATGTCCTCACAACTAAAGATTCCACGGTCAACTGTAAGTGGTATTATAACAAAGTGGAAGTGATTGGGAACAACAGACACTCAGCCACGAAGTGGTAAAAATCAAAGAGCAGAGCCAGTGCATGCTGAGGCGCACAGTGCGCAGAAGTTCGCAACTTTGTGCAGAGTCAATAGTTACAGAACACGAAATGTCGTATGGCCTTCGGATTATCTTAAGAACAGTGCGTAGAAAGCTTCTTGGAATGGGATTCCATGGCCGAGCAGCTGCATCCAAGCCTTACATCATGAAGCGCAATGCAAAGCGTCGGATGCAAATGGTGTAAAGCACATTGCCAGTGCAGGGCTCCAGACTAACCTTTCCCACTGGTGCTACCAACCTTCTCAGTTGGTCGCACTAGCACATTATTTTTATTTTGTATTAGAAATACGGTAGCATGGTGAGTTTCCTACAATGAATTGCCTTCTGTATATTACGCACAGAGAAAACATCCCCTTTGTACCCCAACTTGTATGCCTACTGCATAAGCCCTTGTGCTTTTCAACATGCACACTCATCAATTGTGTCTGAGTTGGTTCACCATCTCCTCCAGCCACATTATTTTAAAATCATCTAAATCTCTTGATTTCAGTATGCGTAAATTCACATTTGCAACAGAGCGGCATGTTGTCATCTACAGTGGGACGCGAGCATTACGATTACAAAATATTACTTTACAATATTTATGCAAGCAATTGTAATACAACTATCATGTCTGCTGAAAAGCAAATGTTTGTTAATTCTATTTTTACCATAATGTCCATCGTTTAGCCTAGCAACAAGCTATTTATGCTACGTAAACAAACAGAAAAACTGACTGAATTTGGCAGACTTCATTTTTAGTGACATACGGAGGGAGGGTCAAACAAAAGACAAAAAGAGGTTATGAATTATTGCTGCTACAACAATCATGTAGTACTACATTGTAGGCTACTAGTTTTTCATTTGATTAGCCACTTGTGCTAAGGAAGACTGTGAGAATGTGAACACAGGTTCTTGCCCGGACTTGTATACATAGGTCGGTCTGACTACTACTGACTTCACAGCCATGAGTATCATCGGAGAACATAGCTCATGTTTAAACTGTAAAATGTATCTAATGTTTGCTTGTTACATCTACCTTTTTCTAGTTATTCGGGGTCGCAATCCTCTGCCTACCTGACTCTGAGGAGAAAATTACTTGGGCTACTTGCTCTGCTGAGGAGAGGGAGGACAATTCATTTGAAATGGTTCGTTCGAGTGCGGTAGTGGAGCATACAGCGCTGCTTAAATCTGCAATTGTGATGCGGCGGCCTATAAGCCACACTGGTGCGACTACTTATAAAATGTAGTTAAAAATAGTTTTTTTGCTAAATGTGACTGATTGGTCGCAGTCTGGAGCCCTGCGCCACTGGACACTAGAGCAGTGGAGACGTGTTCTCTAGAGTGACGAATCACGCTTCTGTCTGGCAAATCTGATGGATGAGTCTGGGTTTGGCGGTTGCCAGGAGAACAGCACTTGCCTGACTGCATTGTACCAAGTGTAAAGTTTGGAGGGGGGGAATAAAGGGGTTGGATTTGGCACCTTAGTTCCAGTAAAAGGATCTGTTAATGCTTCAGCATACCAAGACATTTTGGACAAATTCATGCTCTCAGTTTGGTGATGGCCCCTTCCTGTTCCAACATGACATGACAAGACATGGATGAGCGAGTTTGGTTTGGAGGAACTTTACTGGCCTGCAGAGTCCTGACCTCAATCCGATGGCCACCTTTGGGACAATTTGGAATGGAGACTGCGAGCCAGGCCTTCTCGTCCAACATCTGTCCTCACAAATGCGCTTCTAGAAAATTTGTCAACATACATGGGACAACTCTATATGAAACCCTACGGATTAAGAATGGGATGTCATTAACTTTAATGTGCTTGTAAAGGCATGCGTCCCAAAACTTTTGGTAATATATATATTGGATTTTCACCACTCATTTCAGCAAATAGCATAATGTAGGCTAGCTTTAGGTTTAAAAAGATAACAAAGATCCCAGTGTTGTCATATCACAGTTTCTCAAACACTTACCGCTATCTGGTTAATCTTTTCTTCTCATGTTTTTTTCTCATTATCAGAAGGTTACGTCCTCTTCACATTGGCATTGTAACACAACACAGATTGGCTAGGCGAACTCGTCCCTCTCAAACTCACACAGTTTGAGATCTGATCTGCGCCATTGTTTGCACGTTTAATCAGAACGGCCAAACATTAGATGCTATATTGGCCTAGTTCTATCTTTAGAAGGGTCAGAGATCCATTGGGCTCAGACTAAGGGGGATTTTGTCATTGCAGTAGACTACTGCGCATTACTGCTGATGATCAATTCCTCAATCAATGCCGATTCCTTCCAGCTCTGGGCCCCAGGCACTTGCTTGTCTTGCCTGCCATATCGTTACGCCTCTTATTTTAGGTCATACAATCCAGTTTCATTCCAGTTTATCTGTTCAGTCCCCCAATCAGAAATAAACTACCAGCTTTGTATCAAGCTTTGTGGTGTGTCTGTTACTGTTTTAGTACATGTGCCCAGACATCACACATTCCCCCTTCAGAAGAGTCTGCCCCCTCGCCCACAACTCTCTGGACCCCCTCAACGAAATGACAGGTACACAAACACACAGACACACACATACGCACACACCAGTTTTTCCGTTGTGCCGGTCGATGTGTCAGGATAAGTTTCAGTATCTCAAACTATTCCTGTCAAATAATATGTATTTATTATTTTATCTTAAAAGCATTTGATAGGCAGGCTATATAAATAATGACATAATCAGAGGTGGGTAGAGTATCCAAAAACTGTACTCAAGTAAAAGTACTGTTACCTTTTAAGTAATAATGACTCAAGTAGAAGTAAAAATAGTTATCCAAAAAAATGTCTTCAGAGTAAAAAATTTATCTAGTATAAAGTCTACTTACGTTCCAGTAACTTTTTCATTATACACTTTTTCATAATTTTTAAATAATCAGTGTGAATTTAAATATCCATAATGTTAATGTACTTTTTAAAGTTTGCACCAACATCAAACAGATTAGCATGAACAGTTTGCTACATGGCAACCCATAAGCTTTATTTAGTGACATTTCAGACTTTGGTGTTTGCAACTTGGCAACTTTCTCGCTTTAAAAAAAAGAATGTTTTAACAACTTTTTAGATCCTGTGTATTTTTATTTCTAAAACATAACTAGCAACACATTTAGAAATGTATTCTCAATAATATATAAGAAATAAGATATATTTGCTGCTCTGAGTGAGCAAAGTCCACAGCTCTTGTGTCAACAGCGCTGGGATCTCTCCCTCCCAGGCAGTTGCATGTGTAGTGTGTGACAGACAGGAGAATACTGCTTGCCATACGAGTGAGTATCTATAGTTACGTTGCTTGACACTCGCTGTGAAATGTTCTTTTCGGCAGCGCCAGTCAGCTACTACCCACCTCTGGGCATAATCAAGTTATGATTGAGTTTTTTTTTAGGCTTTATAGTATAGGAATTCTGGATATTCTGAGCTTCTGATCTTGTTCAGTGTAAATAATTGTTTTATGAGTCTTTTGGTCTGAGTCTCTGTTGCTCAAGTTGGTGTCACATGAGCAAAGAACTGAATAATCCAGATAATTTGATTCATTTGAGTCAGCGTGTCCCTGTCGCGTAAACAATTTAATTAAATTATCCTCAGATTAGTAAGGGTGTCTCTGCATTTACATTGCATCTGGTTAGCTTACTACTAATAATAATAATGAGCACAGAGCTATTACTATTTGACATCTCAACTGTGCCAGTGCGCTGTAGCGCTCTCTAGTAGCCAATAAGGATGGACAAACATTGCACCAAATTTGACAGCAGTGGACAGTTTCTACGGCATTTAATTTATAACTTGAATTTAATTGGTCCATGCCAGTCACATGGGTTGGACTACTAACTTCCTGCGTCTTGCAGCCCAACGTGTGGCGCATATGCCACACAAGTTTGATTGAATTGCAGGCTTGCATTAATGAGTAATGAACGTATAAAGCGCTTAGCAGAAATAGCGCCCCCATGGGCATGGCAATGATGCATACAAGAAATGGTGACACTGGGACATATGGCTGCAAAGGAACGTAACTACTTGCTGTTTGGTGGCATCAACACCAACTTTGATTGTGTGTAATGAACAAATAAATTTGAAAATCTAAAATCCATCTAATAACTCTTGTGCATATTTGTCTGATGAGCAATTTGGTGAAGATCGGACAACATTTGTGTATTTTGAAATTTTTTTTTTTTAAGCTTTGTCACAAAATTCAACATGGCGGAAAATCTAATTTATCTAATTTAATGAGATCAGACATTTCTATGGCCTTTATTTGATTGGTTGAATTTCATTGCCTCGTGGTGGTCACATGGTTTAAAGCTTTGCCTCCATATTTATTGCAGAACAAAAGACTGTGGCCCTGATACCACCCACCAAGTTTGGGAGTTATGAGCATTTAAATTGGTTTTCTGGAACAGCGCCCCCTAGAGGCCAATTGGCACCAGCCTTGGCATATGTTCTCGTAAACGAGTGCCAATGATGTATATCAGGTTTGGTAGCAATCAGACATACGGTTTCTGAGATAATGAGCCACCTTGTTTGGCAGCTTTGCCGCCAACTCTGGTTGGCACTATCAGACAAACTGTTTTGAAAATCAAAACTACATGGGATGCATTTTATGCGGACTGGTTTTATGAGCATATATGCCAATGTCGGTGCAGATTGGACAGAATTTTTGCTTTTTTAGAAAATTCTAAATGTCGGAAAATCTACTTAGGCACATTTAAAAATGTGCTCTACCAACGTTGTTGGGAAAGGGAAGTTTGGGGTGCTCCGTTGCTGGAGCTGCTTCCCCTGTGACCCAACTCTGGATAAGTGGAAGAAGATGGATGGACTATAGCTCAAACCAGCACAGTGTTATCGCTATTTAAATATTACAAATTTGACGGTGCACTGTAGCACCCCCTAGTGGCCTACAAGACCCACATTATATATGCCGTGTTATCGTCTTCTACTGACAACTTCTACTGAACTAGTTTGGAGGCAGTAGACAATTGTTAAGACCTTTGTTGTCAAGTGTACAGTGGATATAAAAAGTCTCCACACCCCTGTTAAAATGCCAGGTTTTTGTGATGTAAAAGAATGAGACAAATATAAATTATGTCAGAACTTTTTCCACCTATAGTGTGAACAATTCAATTGAAAAACAAACTGAAAACTTCAAGGGGGGAAAAATGAAAAATAAAAATCTTACAATAACCTACAAAAATTGAAAGCTAACAAAACAATAATTGTCTAAGACCACTCATCCAAATCTCACAAAATGTGGCACACGTATTCTACAGACCATGATGATGAATAATCTTAAACGGAATGTTGATAAGACAATCCGTTTCAAAGTTATGTGTCAATACGTGTTGGGGGTGTGGCCATAAATTACTATCTGGACTGTATCTTCTAAAATCATGATCGAAAAGTAATGAAAATTCACTTTCACATTTCCAACTAAATTCTCTAGACCTGAATCCCTAGACCATAACCCCATAGAAGATGTATGGGGTATTGTCAAGAGAAAGATAAGAAACAATGCAGATGAGTTGACTGCTGCTTCTGAAGCAACCTGGGCTTCCATAGCATCTCATTAACTCCATACCACACTGCATAGATGCAGTCAATCATGCAAAGGGAGATTTTTGCTGCTGTCTAGGTTAATGCTATAGCCATAGCTTTTTGCAATGAACTGGCATTGATTCATATGGCCTAAAACAATCATACTTTTGAGGATTCTACCCTACATATTAGGCTGTAATAGTAGCACCATTCGACTCCGGAGCATGCACTGGGCAATGGCGTTCCCCCATACCATTCACTTTTTTGCCTTCAGTGTAAGTCTACACTTGCTGTGTCGAAAGGATGAGAGGGAGAGAGGAACCACCAGTCTGCAGCCGCCCACCCAAGCCACCAACACATCGGGCCTACATCACCATTATCATCTGAACCTGGCCTTGTCTGTGGGGGGTTAATTAGCATATGCATATATTGATCGGTTAACCTAGGCTATAAGATAATTGGAAAAATTTGTATATGTATATATGCACAAATATTATCTGTGTTTAATAGGCTTAAGCAAAAAACAATTCATAGGCAGTTCATCCAAAGTGACAAATAAGTGAGTGGTAGAGGTCTATTTTTATGTTGCAGCGCTACAGAGGGATTATGAGACAGTCGGCATCAATTTTGGGGTAGGCTCTGGTTATAATGTAAAAAATTTACTGACAATACACTGACACTTTACATGTTAACCATACACAAAATATAAAATTAGTGAAGCATTTAATATCATTCTATTGATATGGTGTCGATTGCTGACTGTCATGGACAGGACCACCACTGCTGAAATACTGATGACTCAAGTATGGTATAACGAACAGTATGATAAACTTGAGTTAAGTTTAGAGTACCGGTAGACCTATCTTTGTGTTTATGTTGGGCTATGTTACCGGTTGTCAAAAGCTATATTTCTGGTATTTTACACCAAGTTAATCTAGGCCTAAAGTAAATGTTATTTAAGCAATTTCTGTTAAAACACAAGCTGTACACAGTAACCTGTTGTTGAAACATTATTATGGTACGAATTGCTGTCAATATCAGTCTGCGGGTCTTTTAATAACTACGTGTTGCACTGTACAGTCGACTACAGAGCCGTTGGCAGTCTTATATGGATTCATGGTTGCTTCATTAGTCATGCTTGGTGTTATAAAATAGCGTGCTTTATAATAACGTATGCTTGTATGCTTGTAGTTGGTTCTATTAGAGTATCTCGCGCTTGTTACTGTTTGTTATGGTGCGCGCGGTTGCACGCTTTATCAGAGTAAATTAAACAAACGTTAGCTAATGGTTATTTCGTTTCGCATATGAAAACCAATGTTATGGAAAGATTTCTATGATTTGGTTCTGTTAGGACCCTAAGCAATGTGGAAACAATACAAAAATGTGTCAACATCAAAGTACTTTGAATAATTATTTTTTAAACACATTTTTCCAGTATTTTAACTCAAGTTATTTGACTGCACAACTTTCACTTGTATTGGAGTAATATTTGACCAGGAGTATCTATACTTTTACTCTAGTAATGAAGTTGTGTACTTTGTCCACCTCTGTGTAATTAGTCTACGATGAGTTTCAGTTTGTCAATTAAATTATATAAATTACAACTGTTACAAAATATTTGAATTTATTGAAATGCACCCGTGTATATATTATGCCCGCTATACATTTTCCCGAGGCACAACAGCACCCACTCTTGTCAAAAACAGCTGATAGTTATGTGTGGCCAATAGGCCTATATCTCATACAAAACCAGTCAACTGAGTTCCGTGTGTGTCACTTCCTTCACTGGCCACTATCATATGCAACTGCAAAGATCAATGCCATCGAGAGCACAATATAGAAATATGGTGGATGGAGGGGAGCGACGGTTAAGAGATCTCACCTAGGGTGCCAGATTGTCAAGAAACACCCCTGGTTAGAGGTAATTATTTTCACACTGTGCCCAGAGAGGTTTACAGTTGACTGACTTTGTCAGATTTGTCTGGTCAAAATCGGGAAATTACCGGATAACGGAAACGCTGGCACACAAACATTTATAATGAAGTAACCTGTGTGTATGCTTGTCAGGGTGGCTGCTGGTGGCTCTCTACCCCCTGACCTGAAGCCTGGTGAGATACACACACACACACACACACACACACACAGTGTCTGCTAAGTATCTGCCATCTTTCCATAGTACTGTAGTATTGGAAGTATTCCCAGATTATCAATATTCTAAGTGTAATCACTTATTACCAGTATTATTGGCGTCAGTGGTATCAGTAGTAGAGATAATGACTTGTGTTGTGGTGAAGACATGAGGAGCAGCTCCAGAATGGAGAGACAGACAGGACCTCCGCCACCAACATACACAAAGGTACCTGCTGCTGCCCTTTCCTCTGCTCCTCTTCTCCTTGCCTAGAATAGCAGCAGAGCATACTGTTTTAATGCTGTTTTACTGTCGCTCTGAATGCTCTCAATGTAGGATCTGGACCAACGCTGGTATGTAGGCAAGGTGGTACGACGAGAAGCAGAGGACTGTTTACGCCGATTCAAAAAGGTGACACTACTAACAGACGCGCGCGCACACACACACACACACACACACACACTGCACTCTGGATGCGGAAGGATAACTGTGTGCGTGTTTGTAGGATGGGGCGTATCTGGTGCGAGACAGTACCAAGGCCCAAGGTTCCCAGCCGTACACCCTTATGGTTCTGTTCCAGCAGAAAGTATTCAACATTCAAATCCGCCGCAACCAAGACCAGTACCAGCTGGGAACGGGCCTCAAAGTCCAGGAGGTACCTAGTTATATTGCTAGGCTTATGGGTTCCATTCCATGGGTAGCGCAAGACACTAACTTTAATAACTAAAGTTCACACCTAAGTTGTGTTGTAGTGGCCCCAGATGTCTGGGGTACGTAGAAAGAAAGGCCACTCAGGTGTGGAAGAGAGCATTTGCTCTCACTCAGTACTGCTTCTGTAATGCTGGGTTACACCACAAGGCCAAATTTTGCAGTTGTTCCTCCAGTGAAATTATGAAGCAGATCATGAGACGGTACAATAGACTATCTGCTACTAGAGTCAAAAATATCAAATGTTTTTTAAATGACTGTTTGACATTATGACAGTTTTAAACAATGTTTCAGTTTGTGACCAATTTTCCATACATATATATACCATCCATATATAACCTACACTGCTACTATTATAATTCAATTGACGCATGTGCGTGTGTGTGTGTCTGTACATCTTCAGACCTTTCCCACAGTCAGTGACATCATCAGGCACTACTCGCACAGTTCTTTGCTTCTGATTGATGCCAAGAACCCTGGGTCAGGCCAACAAAACATGTGTCTACTGTCTGAGCCGGCCGGACAGCACCAGGCAAACACCCACAGTCAGTAGTCTGGGTCGCAACTAGACCAAAATGTCATTCCTGGAGAATGTATCTAAGTTGTTGTAGAGCAGCCCTTCTGCCATAAATGAACAGAACAAATTATGTATGTTCAATAGATTCTAACTAGCAATCAATATTTTAGTCTGCTTCTTATTCTGTTTTTGTTTGACATTTTTTATTCCATCTCATTAGGAAATTGTACTGAAATGTTTAAACAATAAATTCGTTATGATCAACATATGTTTTTCGGACAAAATTAATATTAAGAGAATAGAACATTGGTGCTCTAGCGTAGACCCTGCACACATAAGGATGTTGGACATTTACAAGCACAGGAACTATATATAACTCAGTGTAAAGCGTGGGATTAAGTATTTTAATCTACTGACAGCCATATACATATATACATATATATATACATATATATATACATAAATATATATATATATACACACACACACACACACACATACACACAGTACATGCATAGTTGCTTGCAAAATAATTCAAACCCCTTGAACTTTCCACGTTTTCACGTTACCACCACAAAAGTAAATGTATTTAATTGGGATTATATGTGATAGACCAGCAGAAAGTTTTGCATAATTGTGAAGTGGAAGGAAAGCGCCAGAGGTGCGTAGGCACCCTATTGGTTTTCTATGCTTTCTTTTCATTATTAGGGAGTCAAGCACCAAAGCTGCATAGGCACCCTATTGTGTTTCTATGAATTTTTATTATAATTATTAGAGAGCCAAGCATTGAAGGTGCATAGGCACCATATTGTGTTTCTATGCTTTCTTCTTTAGTCAAGACAATTTTATTTATATAGCCTTTAATCACGTTGCAGTCTCAAAGGTCTGTACAACATACATTTCACATGGAAACAAACAACACCCCTTAACCTGCTCCTTCCCCCAGTCAAGGAAAAATCTCCATTAAAACCACATGGAGGAATCCATCCCTCCAGGACGGTTAAGATGCAATAGGTGATGGTAGGCAGACCAAATTTAGCATTATAATAGTATTATAGCATGATAATAATTTACACATTGTGCCGTACATAAGAACTAACACATAGGAAAGATTTAAAGCGTTTTGTAAGTTAGTTAAGAGTGGTCTGTCAATTGTAGCATTAACAGAGGCCACAGGAGTCCCAGGTCAGAATAACGCTGACAGACCCAGGTCCAAGGAAATGTCCAATAGCACTAGACACGACCAAGACCGCTCAACAACCATAGCGATTGTCTGAATTGGAGACTTGGCTTCTGCAGCAATAGCCATCGCCATCCATACATAGTCCGGGACCATGTCAGCATTTCCTTGTGACAACAATCCTCCACCGAGCAGGAGATGACCAACACACATTCATTGGCTCTGCACAGAGTTATCTTTCCAGCTCAGGGAACATAGTAATCGACACGCTGTCCACCGATGACATCACCGGGCTGGAGCCGCACCATCCACACAGCCTCCAGGATCGTGACAGCATCTCATCCACCACACTCAGAGAAAGAGAAAGAGAAACAGGAGCCAGAAACACACAAAGACGACACAAAGGAGCCTAATGTATAACCATTTAGGTCCCTAAGCAGAGGGGAATATTTACTGTTGCTACCTAAATGCTTCACTGTACAAATAGGTTTTTAGTTTGATTTTGAAGGTCGAAGCAGTACTAGCACCCCTAACATCAGCTGGTAGGGAATTCCACAAAAGTGGGGCCCTATGTGAGAATGCTCTAAATCCTGCTGATTTCTTTAGGGATGGATAGCAAGCCAGCATTTTGTGAGCGTAGGGCTCTGGATGGTACATGGTATCACTAGGTCAGATAAAAAGGAAGGTGCCAGTCCATGTAATGCTTTATAGGTAAACGATAGAATCTTAAACTCACATCTCAAATAAAATGGCAGCCAATGTTGAGCAAGGATTGGAGTAATGTGATCAAATTTTCTAGTTCTAGTCAAGATTCTGGCAGCAGCATTATGTAACATCTGAAGACTTTTAATACTCAATACTGTAATCCAACCATGAAGATACAAATGCATGAATTAGAATATCTGCATCTAACAAAGATAAAATCAGCCGAATTTTTGTATTGTTGCGAAGATGTTAGTTAATGTGCAAATCAAAAGAACACGCACAGTCAAATATCACTCCTAAATGTTTTGCTGAGTTACTCTGAATAATATTAAAATTGTCAAAGTTAAGTGTGGCATCCTTGAACAGGTGTCTGCCTGGCAGGTCCAATAATTACCATTTCAGTCTTATCTGGGTTTAGGTGCAACAAATGTACATCCATTGTTTTATTTCCAAAAGGCATGACTAATATTCTAAGGTTAGACTGGTTTTTAAGTTCCAGGGGCATATAAAGGTCGGTATCATTAGCATAACAATGAAAACTAATACCATATTTACGTATAATATCACCCAGTGGTAGCATATAAGGTAGCATATATAGGCTCTCCGCATGGCTGTGTACTCTCAGAGAGTATATAACTGCGGTTTTCATCTCAAAAGTAATCTGACAGCTATTAATTAGTATCAAAAAAGATATTAA
>JAODTR010083859.1:0-14554 GCA_025399935.1 Amblyopsis rosae | reverse complement strand
CAGACAACACAGCCCTCAGGTTCATGGGGGCACCCAAACCTCTCCACCACGATAAGGTGATGGTTCCCGGAGAGGGTTACTGCAAGTATGTTATCATAACATCAAAACAAAGTACTTTAGACTGATAGTATGCACTACTGAGCACTGTTGTTTATGCAGATTGAATGGTTGTCATTTTTTTCCTGGCTGATTTCTAAATTAGGAGGACATGTGTAAATTGGGCCTGTAATACACCATTCATTGCCAAACTATTTTCAAAACAGAAAATATACTGCCTCTCTGGGAACCATCACCTTATCGTGGTAGAGAGGTTTGTGTGTCCCTATGATCCTGAGAGCTTGTCTGGAGCCTTGTGCTCCTGGTAGGGTTTCCCAAAGCAAAGTGGTCTCAGGGGAGGGACCAGACTAAGAATGGTTCAAAAGACCCTTGTGGAAAATAATAAAAGAGGAGAAGTTACCATGCCCGGAGCAAGCCCGGGGCCCCTGTCTGGAGCCAGGCCCAGAGGGAGGGCTTGTTGGCGAGTTCCTGGTGGCTGGGTTTGCCACAGAGCCCAGTCGGGCACAGCCCGAACAAGCAACATCCTCCTCTTCATCCTATGGGCCCAGCCACTACACGTTGGAGTTAAACCCAGTAGATGAGAGGGTCACCTGCCTGCACTTACGGGTTGTGGGGGGAAAAACTGACTGTTGTCAGTGCATATGCACCGAACAGCAGTTCGGAGTATTCGGCCTTCCTGAAACCTCTGAATGGAGTCCTGTATGGGACTCCAGTAGGTGACTCCATAATTCTACTGGGAGACTTCAACGTGGGCAATTATGGAAATACCTGGAGAGGAGTGATTGGGAGGAACAGCATGTCCTCCAGAAAAATATATCATTAGATTATTCAATGAACCGTTGGAATAATCGGTAGATTATTCGATTACTAAAATAATCGATAGCTGCAGCCCTAGTCGGCACCAAAGTGTTTCTGGAAAACCGTCCGCCATTTCAGGAGGGGGAGGCGGGGAACCATCCAAACTGTATACAGTAAGGATGGGATGCTGTTGACCTCAACTGAGGAGGCAATTAGGCGGTGGAAAGAACACTTTGAGGAACTCCTGAATCTGACTGACATGCTGTCTATGGTAGAGACAGAGCCGGAGGCTGAAAGGGAATCAGCGTCAGTTTCCCTGGGGGAGGTCACTGAGGTAGTCAAACAACTCCACAGTGGCAAAGCCACAGGGATTGATGAGATTCATCCAGAAATGCTAAAAGCTTTGGCTGTAGAGGGGATGTCTTGGATGACATGCCTCTTAACATTGCGTGGAAGTCGGGGACAGTGCCAAAGGAGTGGCAGACTGGGGTGGTGGTTCCCCTCTTCAAAAAGGGGGACCAGAGAGTGTGTGCAAACTACACGGGTATCACACTAATCAGCCTCCCTGGTAAAGTCTACTCTAAGGTGCGGCAGAGGAGGGTTCGGCCGATTGTTGAACCTCAGATTGAAGAACAACAATGCGGATTCCGCCCTGTTCGTGGAACAACAGACCAGCTCTTTACTCTCACAAGGAAATTGGAGGGGGCCATCCAGTCTATGTGTTTTGTGGATTTGGAAAAGGCGTATGACCGAGTCCCCCAGGAGATGCTGTAGGAGGTGTATGGGGTGATGGGGACCCTTTTAAGGGCAATCCTATCCCTGTATCACCAAAGCGAGAGCTGCGTACGGATTCTCTGCAGTAAATCAGACTCGTTTCAGGTCATAATTGGTCTCCACCAGGGCTGCGTTTTATCACCAATCCTGTTTGTGATATTCATTGACAGGATATCCAGGCGTAGTCGTGGTGGAGAGGGGTTGTGGTTCGGTGGGGTTCGGTGGGGTTCGGTGGCCTGGCGATCTCTTCGCTGCTTTTTGCAGATTATGTGGTCCTGATGGTCCGTGGCCTCCAGCACTCACTGGATCGGTTCGGAGCCGATTATGAATCGGCTGGTATGAGGATTAGCACTGCTAAATCTGAGGCAATGGTTCTCAGCAGGAAACCGATGGAGTGCCTACTCCGGGTAGGGATTGAGTCCTTACCCCAAGTGAAGGAATTCAAGTGCCTCAGGGTCTTGTTTGTAAGTGAGGCGACATTGGAGATTAGCCGGAGAATCGGAACAGCAGGAGCGCTATTGCAATCGCTTTACCGCACCGTTGTGACAAAAAGAGAGCTGAGCCAGAAGGCAAAGCTCTCGATCTACTGGGCAATTTTCGTTCCTACCCTCACCTACGGTCATGAAGGGTGGGTCATGACGGAAAGAACTAGATCACGGGTACAAGCCTCCGAAATGGGTTTACTCAGGAGGTTGGCTGCCTTAGAGATAGGGTGAGAAGCTTGGCTATCCGTGAGGAACTCGGAGTAGAGCTTCTGCTCCTTTGTGTTGAAAGGAGTCAGTTGAGTGTTCCAGGCACCTCCAGCTGGGAAGAGGCCTCGTGGAGACCCACGACTAGGTGGAGATATTATATCTTCACATAGGCCTGGGAATGCCTCTAAATCGCCCAGTCAGAGCTTGCTAATGTGGCTCGGGAAAGGGAAGTTTGGGATCCCCTGCTGGAGCTGTTACCCCCGTGATCCGACTCCAGATGAGCGGGTGAAGATGGATGGATGGATGGACAATATACTGTAAAAGCTGTCAGTAAAAGCATAATAGGCTTGTGCCATTGTCAATATGGATTCTATCCACATGTTTTCATATAGGTCTACATTTTGAAAATATGCAGAGTATAAACATAAATAGAAAGGAAAATGAGAATGAAAAGAAGGAATAAACCCCACAAAACTAATATATTGTCAAAATATTCTTATGCTTGTCAGGGATTGCTAACTTGGTGCAGCAATAACAATATGATGTAATAAAGTTTTTGAAGCAATTTTTTTTTTATTGTGAAGTAGGGGCTGGTTACATGGTTTCTGAACATGCTCTGTAACGTACCGTGAGAGTGGAGAGACTGGATTTATACATTAAATATAACCAATACTATATTAGGTGCGTTATACGTTATAGCAACTGTTCTGTACCAACAGCATGGAAATATTCACTAAATGGTCATGCCTACTCCTATTATTTATTCATGTTAGTCATTAAGTAAGCTTTACCCAAAACATATACACAGACTGTATGTGTATACTCTGTGTGTATATATACACACACACACACACGTACAGTATACGCAAAATATATTTAGTGAACCAGGGATTAATTTAATTGTTGAGATTACAAAAGTACAATGTATGGAGGGAAGGAAGCTATAGAGATCAACACTTTATATGGATAATAATTGACATTACATTACCTTGTTTAGCGCTTCCTCGATGCCATTGTTCCTTCCCCGTGTTTAATCCTATGCTCCTGGTCTTCCATGCATGGACAATGGTTGTCCCTGGAACGCACAAGAGAAGGAAACCACTGTTGAGCTGCATGTATCAGAAAGGACACTGTGATGTCCTGTCAGCTCATTCTGTGTTTGAGCTGTCTCTGTTGCTCTTCACGTCTCTCTTCTCTGTTGCAAACGATGTTAAGACGCTGGCCAGCTTGCTCACCATTGAAAAGATACCAAAACGCTACCAAAATACAGTGATTTTGACACATCTAGTTAAGTTTGAGAGAAGTGTACAGGCTTACAGTGCCAGTTCACAAAGGACCAGTTTGCTTCTCTGCGTGAATGAAAGCAGCACTCTCCCGATTTTGATTCCTCTAACTGAGAGGAGGGGGGAGAGTTGGGGGAAGAAGGGGGGTGGGGGGGTGCAGACACAGCAGAGATTTTTTACACAAGTCTACTGTACATCAGCCAGAAAGAGAGAAGCTGTACGCTCCCTCCTGTACAAGGGAGAAGTGTATTGTAAGTGTATTTGTGTGTCTCTACATCCAAGTCCTTGAGGTGCTTTGTGGGGAAGAGTGAAATACTTTATCTTCTTAGAGCATTCAGTCACATGGATTTGGCACATCAGTGCTTGGCTGTCATTTATACACACGTGGCATGTCATGTTTCCTCATTACCTTGAGTAAGAATCAACCTTTCAGAGCCGTGCATTTATGACTTTCTACCAGCAATCACTACTTACATAACAATACAATAATAAGTATACTTTATTATAATACAAGTGTAAATGTTTTCAGATTTTCTGAAACGACAGTCCACGTGTTTAGGTGACGTTTGTTAAAAGGCAGGTAACAGACGGTGGTCTATCCCATGCTCGCCAAGCGGGGTAATGAAACACACGTGCACATGCGTGCACACGCGCGCGCGCACACACACACACACACGCAGGTCAAGTGGAGGACATTATTCAAGGAGGAAGTAGACATTTTCTAATGAGGATGCCAAATAATGCATCATTTAGTTTACATGCAGAATAACAAATACGACCTGCATTGTTTTTTAGACACATACTCCCATCTCGGCTACACAGTATTACCATTTTAGGTCTTTTAATAGCCCCTCTAAATAAAAGTGCCTCACTTCAGCAATGTGTTTATTGGCCTGTTTACACACAAAAGCAGCTTGTGTGTCCTCTACCCTTTGTCAATCATAACACCTCTTTGGGGAGGAACTTCAATTTCACACACTGCTAGGGCACGTAACACACCACTTGCACATACTGTAGACAGCAGTAGAGCTAGGGTGGAGTCACATTAAAAGCAGCACATGCGTATGAACACATCCCTGGGGACCAGTGAAGAACGCTAGCTCACATGCAGCATTGTAGCAATGCAGCCATTCTTACACTGTATAAAAGGCCTCACAACCTTCAAACCACACAATGATATCTGTGTCATTACGCAAGACTAAAGCAGCAGTCCAAATGCAAGGATTAAGTATTTTACACGCTTGTGGGTTTTAATTCCTAGCACACTTTTTCACACATTTCAATAATCAGCCACTTCTGATCGAAACTGTGCTTGTCTGTGCAATCACCTGGGATGTGTTAAGGTAATGTGCAAATGCAACAGAACTCATTGAAATTAAGCAGTTTCAGAACTTTTCTTTCTAACGTAGCTTTCTAGTTATAGGGTACCATTCAATCCATTTGTGACCAACCGCAACCAACCATTAATTAACGACTAAATTGGTTTTGCTTTTGTCAGCTAACTGATGGTGTTTTCCAACTCCTCCCCATTTTAAACTATCAGTTTCAGTCAGGGACGGACTGGCCATCGGGACGTTCGATTTGACCACTGGACCGGCCAGTGGTCAAATCGTTTTCTGTTTGAATTTCCAGTGTTTTACTCTACATTCTGTGATTGGGCCGACCGGCTGTCCGCATCTGCTATGCTACAGTGCATCGCTGTCTCTGTGTGTTTGTCAGACTGGGCCAAACTAATACTTTCAATATTGAGGGGAGATAGGAGCAGCCCATCTTATCTTGGAATGATCCTTGTTTATGCAGAAATCTGAGGGTTTTCAATCGACGCAAGGTGGTGTAGTTCCAAATAATAGTTATCCAAATAAATCGTGTGCAAGCGAATAGATAATGTGTAGAAAAAATGTGAAAAGACCAGCACTCCAATCTTTGCTGTCAATTGTAAAAGACAGAACACACAGGCCTATGTTGCACCCCAAGCCAAGTGACAGTCAGCAGCATGGAGTAGTAGCCTACAGGATATAGCCTACAAGAGATGTCAGGTACAAGCAGCAACATTTTATACGTTTAGATAGGCCTAATTCAAACATCCAAACGATAGCTATCATTTTTCTAAAGTTTACCCTGTTGGCTAGAGTTGGTAGGTTAATAGCCTAGCTAATAGAATTAGGTTGTTAATATTGGCGGTAAACTGTTTTTATTGGTGCTGAAGTACACCCAAATGGCTATACCATTCCCCTAAAGGTCTGATAGATTCACCCCAGCTGGTTTTTAATGTACAGACTACTGATTGTAGCCTAAATATATATAAAACATTTAATAAAATGTCAATAGAAAGGGCCAGGCTATCTACACAATTAAATAAATACTGCATCATAGTTTATTATAGTGGATGGTGTGCCATTTGTATTTGCCAACAAGGTCTACTCTAGATGGTTCTCGGGCCAGTCGGCTTCAAAGTCCCGGGCCGTTGTTCAGTCCCAGTCGACCCTGGTTTCAGTTCACTGAACATAACACAGTTTGTTAAAATATCTGAAACAAGGCACTTTTTGATTTAAAGAAGACACACAGTCTAACTGCCTGGACAAGTAGACTGGACTATGGTACAAATTATTTGTAAAGCGCCTTGCTTTTTAATAATATAATAATAATAATAATAATAATAATAATAATATAATAATTTTGTATTAACATTTTTTTAAACATTTTTTATTATTTATATTTTAAATACAATTTTCTTTCTCCTCAATCCCCTTCCCCACAAAAGGCATTTGTCTCTTGCTATATGCCTTCATTGTAAATACAAAGGTTTTCTTAAATTATTTCAACTGCCGATAGTTTAAAAAAAAGAAGAAGAAATACAACACTAATGGGATAATTTATCTATGCAATCCCTAGCACATTTGCAATACATAAACTATCTCAATGCCGATCTCTTTATAGTCTTGCAGCGCCAGCCTTTACATGAATACATTCTGGGACACAGCGCTGGCTAACTGCATAAGTACCCATCTACCTGACAAGCTAGGTATTTTGATTGACGTGCACGACGACATCCAACTATGTATCTCAATGACCAAGCCGGCCGTTAAACTTACAACAAGGAATTTGTTGGAAAACTAAAACAACAAGACTCTGGGTGTTAACAGGTATTGAAAATATGTAGAATTTGTAGGCTACAGTTCCTGCTTAACATAAATGTTGAATTTTAAATTAGTAAATAAAGCAGTCCGAAACTTACGGATACATACTGTACTTGTGAGTGCTAACAGCCAATGGAAATCGACAGTATCGCTTCTTGAAAGTCAGAGAGTCCCCTGTCAAGATTACAGTTGCCTATGTGACGCAGTGCTAATGAACGGAAGAGGCTGAGACTAGTCTCTGTATGACGTGGTGTATAATTATAATGAAGGAAATAATTAATGGGGATGTAAACATTATACTAGAAAATTATATATATATTCTTTGGGGAATACGGTCAAAAACTGGAACATTGTGTGCAAGATCAGCAATGGCACATGAGTGAAAGCCACAGCCCTAAACTGTCCTCGAACTGTCCAGGTTGAGGAAGTTCAGTTTCAGTGACCCGCTCCTCCCTGTAACCTGTACGTCTCACACCCAGCGGTGTGTGAATAATTCATTGGCATGCCAGAAGAAATAAAAACAATAGAAAGAAAGGCCTGTCGAGAGGTTAAATGATTGTGACCTTCTATGCAAAACAGAAGGGGGGGGGGGGGGTGCTGGCTAAAGAGAGCTGTGCTGGGGGAGATGAAGAAAAGAGAAAAATTACATGCGACAGCCACACAGAGGCCAAGAACTAAACGTGAGCTTTGCCACATATGTTGGGCTCTGATGATGGAACTTGGGCTATCCACCACCCTCAGACGCGTGTTCATCAATCAGCTTCAGCGCAATCAACATACAAAGCTGACGCTAAATTAAAGGTTTAGTCATCAAGCTAAATGTAAGCTTAAACACTTTTTGTCAAATGTCAGCTTAAACACTTTTTGTCAAAGATATCTCCTCGCATTTCGCCTTTTTTATCGTTCTCTGTGCATGTTAAAAAAATAATCTGATACTTTTTCTACACAGCCACTGGCTCCCTAAATAGTAACACCGGTCCGCTCGTATCAACAAAGTCGTATCACTACATTTTGCTTCGCAATGCATATTGATGTGTGAGGCGGTGGCGCGGAGGAGTGATACTGTTTTGATTTGAGCTAGAAGTTAACAAGAATGACTGACCCTGCCTTTAAAGCTGGGCGTTGGTTTGACCTGTGCAGAGGTGTTGTGGTGGGAGGGAAGAATTGGGGAGGACACACTGGAGCAGCCTGAAACAGTGATTTCAACCCTGTGAGGTTTCCTCAAACGAGGACAAGCTATAGATCTGTGGCCTGACTGCATTAACCCTTCCCAGTGCGCTGAGTCAGCACAGGCACGCTGCAGCAATATGCGTTAACACCTGCCATATATAATGCAGTGCTGTTATTTAAACTTCAGAAGGCTATTATCTCTATGCTTTAACAGGACCGGGAATCGCTTAACACTATTATTTGTTCTGGACAGAGAATGAATCTGCCGAGTTAAAAAAACGGCTGCCAGTAACTCACTGGTGACTCTCTAAGTCTTTATCAACCCCAGACAGCAGCAGTACACACATACAATGCCAGAAAAGCATGCACACACACGCAAGCATGTGTTGCTATTTGCATAACATCAATTTGATTTGACTGAATGAAACACACAGCCTCATGCACGCACGCACACACGTGCGTGCACGCTAACACATGGGCACGGGGGTTTGGGAGCATTTTCCTGATTGTTTCAGCCTTGCAGGCGCACTGGTGATTAAACAGAGGCGAGGCACGTCAGAAAGAGGATTATAGCAGCCGTGAAAAAGCAGAGAATTATTGACAGGAAAAAGTGGAGGATTTAGCTTTTGCTCTGCCAGGCCATGCAAATGAACCCTTCTCTTCCTACCTACATACTGTACGCACACACACAGGCGTGTACACATGTCACACACACACTTAAGCTGACTCGGTCACTATGGAATGCCCTTTGTGCAGTTGAAAAGTTCAATCAGAGGTGTGTTCTGACCCACTGTATTTCCTCTCATCAACACAAACACAGTCAGTGATACATGCACATTATCTCCGGATCCCAGAGGATTACGGCGATGGAATATACAGTGTGTAACAGATAAAGGAGCATAATCTGACATGGTTAACAGAGAGATTTCACAATGTCTTCCAGGCCTGTTTGTTTAAATCAAACCTGGTTAAACTGGAATTCACTCCGCATGCAAATCATTGTAAAGAAAATAAATGAATATTCTAATAGATTTTTGTTAGCCGACTGTAAGTAGGCCCTACTGTATTTATGCATTATTGTGGGGAATTCGTCCTGCTGAGGTTTAGAGTGCCAAATGTGTAGAGTATAGTAATGTCTTATAAAGTGTGCTTTTTTTGTGTGCGTTCAGTACTTGGTCGTGTGTAATGCATGCAGTACAGAGTGTGACTGTGTATTTTATGTGTGGTTGTGGGTGCACTATTGTGTGCACCGCACGCGTGTCTGTTTCATTGCGTGTTCCCATGCAAGTGCACGGGTGAATGGCTGTGTTTTAAATAGGGCGCCTGGACACCTGTACAGTATTTGCTATTGAAATGCGGGGCGCGATATAGAGGCAGGAGGCTGACGGCACCCTGCGTCTCAGCCAAGGCTTCCAAAGGGCATAATAAATAATAAATCCGCTGTGCAGCAATGTGAGAGACAGGCAGGCAGCTAATGATAATAATACACATGGTCCCACTCTCAAACATTCTCCCGCAAAGGTTCAGCTAACATTTCAATGTAGAGCACATAGTTAAGAGTTGTAAGGATTCATTCCATGCTGACTTCCAGTTTTATGCTGCTGTCTGTGTGTTGCCATTTCACTGTTTCCTTCCAAGCCACGACGCATAATACAACAGTAAAAACTGCATAATGTAATACATGCATTGCAGGCATTCCTAAACTTGTATAGGCTACTAGAGGCAACTAGTGCGATGGGAGTTGGGAGCTGTCATATAGTGACTATCTTGGACCTACTGTACTATGTAGACTTCCTCAGTAATAAAGTAACAACAGATCAACTTATTTTTAGGTAGACAGCTCATTTGAACATACGCTCACAGCAGGGACGTCGCCAGGCCAAATTTTGGAGGCTCTAGTATTTAGTAATTAGCCTCCCTAAATAAATCAATATTTAAATCAATATATTTTGTCTTCAATTTCAACTTTTCAATCGCATCACGTCACATAAACGGGCAGGCGCTAGGACCTGGGGGAGGTTGCATGAGCGAGAGACTTTCAACATTGCATTTGACTGACTACACGCTAATGACTCTGGCTCTGATGACTGAGGTTGATACAGCTAGGCATTGCAGGTACCGTACATTGACATGGCCAGCAATGTGTAAAACAATAACATGCTTTAAAGACCAGGAAAGGTTTATGCTGTTATCTTTAAAACTTGAACATTACTGGGGACATTAAACATTGCTGGATCTGCTGCCCCCGCGACCCGACTCTGGATAAGCGGATGAGGATGGATGGATGGATTAAACATTGTAGCACACTTTTCTGGCAGTTTCTGCTGGGGACAATCTATTTGATACATTGTTTAAATAAGATAAATATGCACGCTTTATGCTTTCACCCACAAAATAAGCATTACATCATTTGAGAGAACCAAGAGTAGTACAGTAGTTCTGGAATATAGCTTGAATTATTATTTTATGATTTTAGAAAGCCTGAGAGCAATTCAGAAGGTTTACAGGGATTACAGGGAGTTATGTAACTGTGGGACACACGTGTGATGCTGTATATTGTTGATATTATTTATTTGGGATTTTCATTATCAAATGTAATTCCTATTTATATTTTTGTAGCTCATTTGAATTATTCAGTTTTGCCCCACTGTGAATGTGGCAATTTATTTTGAATGGTAGAACATTACCTGTTTTCTATTTCAAACTAAAGTAATTACTGTAGTAATTACTGTAGTACAGCCATTTTTGTGTTTTTTCTTGGCGTTGGGTGGATGGGGACAGTGACATTAATTTATTTTAAGTGAATATCAATTAACATTTGCTTCATATGGCCATGTACGAATGGAATCACAGATCTATAGGCTATTCAGGCAAAATTGTATCCACAATTTCCCACCCAAAGACCAGTAACATTTTAGAGAAAATGGCAGTGTTGTGAATGAAAGCAGTAAAATTTCAGGGACAAGCATAAAGTGTTCATTATCATAATCTGCTGAGAAAGTCAAGTCAAGTCAAAATGTATCATCCCCCTTGGGGAAAGTTTGTTGCATTTTGTTGAAAATTACTGGCAGTGCCTGAAACGTTATCCCAGTAATTTGTAAGAACTATGTGTGAAGGTAATGTACACTTTAGCCAACCTTGAAATTGGCCATATTTTCATGGGTTGTACACCAGTACACCACATACGTTTGGGGGGCTTAAACATTTTCCCCCTGGGGCAGCATGCCCCCAGACCTCCATATAAAAATCTAACCCCCCCTATACATTACTGTCTGGTGAAGTCCCTGCCTCACAGTGTATTCTGGCTCTATCATACAAATTACAGTATGTTAAATATGAAAGCTCAATTAGGGTGGGTTAGTGAGATGACATTCAAGTCAAATATGTTCTGAAATTGTGGTAAAGCTAGATGAGGCAATCAAAACAGATGTAGCAACACACATTGGTTAAATGCTATCCAATAGTTTCATAATTAACCAGAGATCTACGCCCAGTAGGAGGAAACGACTGCAAACTCATACAAATGGAGCGTTGCCAAAACGTATTCACAAAGTTAATTTTAGGTCTGGTCTAGCTATAGGGTGCTAGACTGCAGTAAGAATAAGTAGAAGAATGATTTTGTCCCTCATTCTATATTGATGGTCAACCAACAGAAGTGTACAAATATGATTAATATGCCCCTACACCAGGGCTATTCAACTCCGGTCCTGGAGGGCCACCACCCTGCATGTTTTAGATCTCTCCCTGCTCTAACACACCTGATTCAAATGATCGGGTCATTATCAGGCTTCTAACAACCTTGAATCAGGCGTGTTGGAGCAGGGAGTGATCTAAAACATGCAGGGTGCGGCCCTCCAGGAGCGGAGTTGAATAGCCCTGCCCTACACAATCACCCAAATACTGCCCAAACACTTGGACTGAGTCCACCGCAACCTCATAAGACCTCTTGGACCGAGTCCCCCAAGAAACAGACTGATTATACCCCCCTAAGACATAGACTATAATTACCCATATTCTGTAATGTTTTTTATGATGAAGATATCCCTCCATGTTGGGGATTATGATGATGGTGACTATGAATGATGGTTGGAGCATGAGAAAGCAAGACCAGTTCTGCTATGAATGGACAATAAAGTGTTATCTTATCTTTTAACCTCCATTCATTGCATCTCAAACTCATGGATACGATGCAAATAAAGCCTTATAGACCAACAAGACCTAGGTTAGTGTTAATGCATACTGGTATTGATAAAAAGAATCTATCTAGTCAAGGCATTGACTAAAGTTCAATTATATCACTTGAACACAGCTCCCATCGCCTGTAAACCTACAAGCATCCACGTGGAATAACATTTTTTACAATATATATAGATGCACTGTGTCTTAATGCCATAATGGTTTAACAGAGGTCCAACGTGTGCTTCTAGAGTTTTACTAAAATGTATATTTACAGGCCATCTCCATCTCTCTCCATTACCTGTGGGGAGGTTGGCTAAGGAGGACCAAACCTGCTATAAATCTAACAAATACAAATACAGAAATTAACTTTTGTATTGCCAAAATATAATTTTGGAAATAATAATGTAGTTGATTTAATTTATTTATATCAAAATAACAGCCGTGACCTATCACTGGATATTATCCGGGCCCTGCCGGTGGGTCCAGCTGCCCTATACAGTCTGTTGTGGTGACACCGCAGAATGGGATTATAGCGGAGTTTGGGTATATGATATGGGTAGAGCAGCGCAGACAGTTTTCAGATGTCGAGGCCAATGCTCCCCATGCAAATTCAGACGTGTGCCTTGTGCTTTTGAATGAGTTGTGATTGGTATGTGGGGTTGGGGTAGGGCACATGCCTTAGTGAGAAAGGGGCATTTGTCCATGATTAAGTGTAAGCACATCCTGGGAGGCTCCAATCAAACCCAATCAATGTGAACTAATCCAGTGGCAATTAGGAACCAGCAGTTCAACAAGCAGGATTTAATTGAAAGCTTTTCTCCTAAAGGGGGTGGTCTTGCTGTGAAACAGTTGATTGACAAGCTGGAAAAGTCTCTCTCTCTCTCTCTCTCTCTCTCTCTCTCTCTCTCTCTCTCACTTCTCGTGTCTACGTAGATTGATCATGGGTCACATGCAAAGCGCTTTAAAAGATCGGGCCAGTTTCCTAGCGCTCAGCTTTTTAAAGAATGATAAATTGAATCAAGCGGGCAAGGGGAAACACTGTAGCGCACCGCGTGTTGCCTGTGATGGAAGACAATTATCTCTCTCCCTCTCAAGATATAGTATATTTGCATTTATACATATAAATGAGGACATCCGTGTAAAATTTGCTGTGCCTTTTACACTCACACGCAGAGAAATATGCTGCTGTATGTTGTATGAAACCTTTTAGCTTTTCATATGCCATAAATGAGACCCCTTGGGTAGACATATTTTTGACAATACATGCCTTTAATTAAGTGGGTAAGATTAAACTATCAGCCTACATTAGAAATATGCCTTCCTGTAACCTTCACCAGTACCTTCCAGTAATGCAAGATATAAATATTTTCTCAGTATTCGCATGTCCTGTTTTATAAACATACTGCAGATATTATATATTATATAAAAGGAGCTCTCTCTATAATTAATTCAAATAAAACAGGCACATGAAACGTGTACATGTTACAACTCTTCCTGAATCAAGCATCTCATTTCCTGGCCTGAGAAAGTGTGCTGAGCGCTATCAATACAGACCAGCGAGCAGAACCTACAGTGTGACACCCACAACTGCATTTGGAAGAGTCTCTGAGGAAGCATCTAGACTAGTGTTTCTCAACGTGGGCGGTACCGCCCCCCAGGGGGCGTTGAGACGACGAAGGGGGGCGCTGGAATCAATATTTAGGGAAGGGGGGCACTGAGCTTCTCTTGGGGGGTGATTGTTTTTTTGGCGAGTTTACACCAAATATTCATAACAATACCAGATTCAACTACAGGCCTGCAACCAGGGCCGGACTGGCTGGGAGAATCGGGGATTTCCCAAACTGTCGGTCAATGTTACAATTGCGTAGTAGCCCACAGGCCCACCGTGCAAAAAAAAAAAAAAGAAAAGAAAAAAACGCTGTTTAATCTGCAGTCCTCGCTTGAGCACGGCCTGAATACAATGTAACTATTTTACTGGACCGATCCAAAATCCAAAAGAGGGGGAGGGTCGCCGAATCCCTGTTAATACCTGAACAATGCACTTTACAGAGCGGTTTATAACAACAATATTACTACAGATGTGCAGCTGAGGAATATTTAGCGCTGTAACATTTTCGTTTCTTCTTCAAATAAAATAATATGGTGAGAAATGGGAGATGGGAAAAAATGAGTAGAAACGAGCACTCCAAGGCAGTTAATTGTCAAAGTAAAAAAAAATGGAACACGTTTAGACCACCGTCAACGCCAAGTGAGGGAGACCGTAATCACCTCGCCTGCGGCAGTAGCCTAGCAGGCAGGGCAGGAGGAATACCGAGACGTCAGGTCAGCATTTTTAGAAAATTAAGCACTTAGCTGCACAAATCGGCAAATCTCTGACAAGTGACAAAGTCACTTGTATTGCTCGCGGGAGGCGGGTTGCATTTTGCCAGTGACAACCATGAAGTAAAATGACAGCAAACATGGG
>JAODTR010083848.1:0-14555 GCA_025399935.1 Amblyopsis rosae | reverse complement strand
ACACACACACACACACACACACACACACCCACACACACACACACACACACACACACACACACACACACACACACACAGTATGCTTGTTAGACCCACTCTTCCCACTGGTGGGGTAGAGCAGAATTATTAGCATAGCCTGTGTGCAATAAAAGAGAGTAAATGCATATTTGTAGGCTCTAGTCACGTGCCTGACATTTTCACCATTTGACATTTCAACAGATTTAACGCTAAATGAGCAGTAGACTCAATCAGCATCAGGTGAGACAGAGCTGTGCACTGGGGTCTAATACAAGTGTGAAATAGCAGGTGAGACTCAGTTAATAGAGTCTCTGAAATAGACATTTTAAATGATGTTGGTCCGAACTTGCCATTTTGGAGTGCAGTTAAATGTAGGGTTGATATTCATTTTGCAATCAGTTTCAAAATGAGGCGAGTGTAGTGGGACTGTCTCGGGTTAGGGCCAAGTCAAGGTCATAGGAAGTTTAAGAAGCACCTTCCTCATTCACAGATGGCAACTCTTTTATTTAATACCATATTATAGAGTATGTATGACATTAATTCAGTTGGAATGTTCAGGGCAAAATAGCATTAACATTTTGTCCAATACATCCACCAAACAAAGCAAACAATTTCAACAACACTGCATAATAATCTATTACACACATGCACTGAATTTTGTAAGCGCTGAAATATGAAATATGAAATATTTTGACCCATGCATCTGTATTTGTGATGGAGAACTGCACCCCACTGCTGGTATGGAAACTCTATAGCTTAGCCTCAATGAATCCATGCCCATTTATATACATGTATGTATTTTTCTTAGAGGAGGAATGGCTGATATGGGTGGGTGGGGTTTGGGGGGCTCTGACAGACTTTGCATGAGAATGGCCGGGGTCCTGTGAACCTTCTGCTCTCTGTGTCCACATTCAATAGCTTGCTGCTGTTAGCATTACAAACTAGACTGCAAATTCTCTGACGTTACCCCCCCCCATCCCCACCCACCCAGCCCTCATCTCGCTATGCTTTCCCTGGTCTGAGTCCAGTTTTTATTAAGTGTCTGGAGGCTACCAAGTTCAAGGGGCCAGTGAGATGACCTCTGCACACTGCACTGCATAAACATGCATAGTGCAGTGCACACGTGTGGGAGATGCAAGATGACAGACATTTCTAAAAAGCTAAATTGCTATGTATAAATGTTCTTATTTGAGTTTTGAATGAATTCCACTCATTTTTGGATGTCTTCCTCTGACTTAGGCATACTGTTTTTTGGTGGCAGTGAGCATGTGGCAGAGCATTACATAGACTTTGAGATACATTTTTAAGGTGTGCCATGAGTAGGCCTATACAAAAACAGGTAATAAAATGGATGTTTTTAAAATACGATTATATATTTTCTTTGCACAAATATGTTGATTGTTATGTGATTATTACAGTTTTGATTCTATGCATGTTTTTGCTATTAATAAGACTATAAAATATAGCTATATTCATGCCTCACATTCAACACAAATATTGCAATTTGTACCTATTGTAATCTGTTTTTCTGCTTCATAAATACCACCAAACATTTTTATGAATCTAAGAATTTAATTGTGTGAGTTATGCAAAATTAAAATCTTTCAAAAGATACATAGATACTTGTTTAAATATATATAAATGTAGAGGATCCGGAATCATACATTATTATGTAGTTTATATTTCTTTGATATTCTGTTTTTAAAAATCCACTATCTTTATTGTGTGCATCGTATTAAAACATTTACCCAATCAGTCAACAATGGCATGAAAAACATGTTTTTAACCTAAAGAAACTGTATAGGCCAACATTAAATAATCATACATAGTCCTACTGCAGTTAAATTATTCCTCCCAAGAAATGTTTATTTTAACCTTGCTAAGCCAATACATATACAAAAACACTAAATAGTGTGATGGGATATTACTTAATAATTGACATTCAACATTTGTTTGAAATCTTTTTTTAATAAAGACACAACATGAAAACAATAAATAAAAAAAGCAATGTCATTTTTTCATATCTGTCCGTTACATAGTAGTACATCAACTCATACATTTGAATTAGAATAGCATAACATAACATGATACAATAAATTATTCTCCATTCATGTGATACCACATTCTAATGCTCTAATAACACACTCTTTAAGAAGTCTCTTATTTGTTTGTTTCACAGATAATAAACCTGACAAGGAACAGATTTGTGCAACATACCGTTGTTACATCAGGCCTTTGTGTTGCTAATTATTGAGGATGTAAAGGAAATCTCTGTCCACAAACAAACTGAGGCCTATACCATTTAACAATTAGCTGACCTCTAATGCTTTGTGTTGGGCAACAATGGGCTACATTTACGACTTGCATGTCAGATTAGGCCATCACAAAAAAAAGAAAAAACAGACCCTGAATGGCCAAGAGCCTTCTAGCTCTGGAGATAGTCATTGTGCATTGATCCTCCCTTATTTCTAAGATTAATGTGTTGTTTCAGAATATTATCCACATTGTCAGCCCTTGTTTATCTTGATACCAATGTTGTTAACAAATGTTTCTAAATATTGGAAATAATATAAGATTTTTAATGTATGGGGCGATAATGAAAAAGCACATTCATGTTTACCAAGCAGAAGCCCTAAAAAAATATCCTTCAGTGGAAAACAGTGGTATACAGCTGATGAGAAACAATTCCTTATATGTTTCAGGACATGTTATATTCCTTTCCGCGTGTCTTCACATTAAGCGCTATAAATGAGCAGCGGCTGATGCAAGCTGCCGTTAGAGCTGCACGGTGTTATGACATGATCTGTAACACAATCTATAGGTGTCATGGTATCATTCCCGCCATTAAAGAGCTTTTCCACCATCTGAGCAGATCACTCCAAGGATGCCCGGTCAGATTCCAATGACAACCGCTTCGCCTCACAAAACACACACAATGACTTGATGGCATTTTCTTTTACGGCACTGAGTATGGAATAGTGTGTGTGTGTGTGTGTGTGTGTGTGTGTGTGTGTGTGTGTGGCCTTTTTCCCCGGTGAGACTAGGGGAATCTAACATGGCCAGTAAGCATGTATATCAGGCCATCTCACGGCTGGCTGAATGCTCCCTGGGTGGCCCACTGTGGTCAATACTACACTGGTGACTGGACACATAGAATGGATAATCTCCTGTTTTCTTTCAAGGCCAGGGCCCAAGCACTAACACACACGCACGCACGTGCATACACACACAGAGACGGACACACAGATCCTGTGCACTGGCGTGGCCATGGGGCTTCCTTAGCCCTAATATCGGGTCAAGGCCCAGCGAGGAGTTGCTGAAGGCTCTGGAGCCCAGAGAGAGAGGGGTCGGTCAGGGAGGTTGACAGAGGGGAACAGGGAGCCTATTTCATACAGAGCACTGGAGCGCACTGGGGCATCGCCTCTACTGGTTATTGGGGGTGAAAACAATAGGATGTGTGATCACCACAAAACAGCATCAGTGTGTGCCACACCACAGATAAGGCCACTAGCTTGATATAGCCACTTGCTTTATAATCAGCAAAAGTAATGTGACCGTGCTTTAGATCCTGTATCATGTGGACTGGCACTAGTAATTCAATATTACTAAATGGCAAATCTAAAATAATACAAATAATAACAATATAACTACAACTGTATAAGGTAGCAATTTAACAACAATTACTATAATAATCTAATAAAAAGTAAAAAGACACATTTTTTTTGTTTGTTTTCCTGATAGTACATTTTATTAGAAAAAAGACAAGTAAATAGAATTAGATCACTAGAATATAAAACAGACTGTATGTAGTGCATACAATGTCCCAACAATCCCAGCATTCAGGTTTGAAATTCATCTGCTCCAAACTACAGTCAAAAGATTCCCAAGCCAAATACTTTAATGTAAATTATATAATAAGTGAAAAGATGGACCCCTTGGGGTCCCGTCCAATCTCCTGCATAAAATTGGTCTCAAACAGTAATTTATATCTAACAAAACTAATTTTCAAAACTATTACTCTGCTGCTCCATTTTACACTTCAGACAGCTCGTAAATTGATTCCACCTCTAAACTTACCGTTTATAAGTAGCTGCTACTTACCTGTCCACACATACAGAATGCAGTATGAAGAACTGATTACCAAATGTGTAATGGTTTTCTCCGCTTCTGCTCATAGAAGTGCCACTTCCTACATGTAGCTTTGACAAAATGTGACCAGAGAAATTGGCTACAGTCCGAATGTGTGATTTAGTGAATTCCACACAAAGAAGGCTTGGGAAGTGCTTTATAGCATCCTGGTATATGTCTGTGAAGACACAAGCAAAAATACATGACTGTACACTGTACTTTCCTTATATTTTCATGAATTTATTATTATTTTATTTTAAATGGAATTCCTAACAAAACATTAACAGTGAAAGATTACTTCAGGATTCAAAAGTCGTCATTGCCCAAGAGACATAATGTGGTGGGAGCATCAGTTTCTATGTTAATGGAGAATGCTATCAAATCAAGTGCTATCTGTGCTTGAATCACACTACACATGCGCTCTCCTAGTAGAGCTAGCTAGGAGGACGCTGTTAGCATCATCTCCCCAAACATTATTGGCTGTTGATGTTGACTATGGGGGAGGGCTTCATGTCTACATCTGCGCCCATGTGCGTGTGTGTGTGTGTGTGTGTGTGTGTGTGTTTGTTCGTATGCACGTGCGTGCGTCTATCAGCTGTCTTTATCGGTTGTGTGTGTGACCCGACCGCTCGTAGACAGTCCTGGGTCAAGGGTCAATATAGGTCCTGTCTGGATTTGCCGGCTGACCCCGTAGTTTGCATCACACACACACACATACAAAGGGGGAAGGGGTGTCCTCAACCAGACTAATATCACCTTTGGGATTAGGAAGCCAGACAGAAATACATTGACCCCGAATACACAAACACACACACACAGAGAGACATAGTTTCTGCTTGGTCATAAAACCAGACTTGGTTGCAGTGCATGACACAGAGATGCTGAGCCTATAACGGCCATCTATCTTAAAGCCCTTAGATAGAGAAGAGGAGAATACACACTGCTGCAGAGTAGCCTACGTTCCTCACAGTGGAGGGGGTTGCTAGCTAGCAACAATGTGATGTTGACGTTGCAAGGATACAAAGAGACACAAAATATATTCACAAAGGAACTGTTATAGAGGATGGACATAAATGCAACCTCGCCTTACAGAAAAATGGCTTTCATGGCTAATATATTTGAAAATATGTTGATGGACAAATTACAATAATGGCCTTGCATAGGAAAGCCACCAATAAATGTATATCCTATAAATCTCATCCCTTGTCAAGAATGATATTTGACTAATCCCAGTCTACAGGGTAGTAACATACATCACAGCCCTCTATCAAGTGAGTGTAAAGAGAGCAATAACCCAGCACACTTGCAAGGGCTTTCATGTTCGAGCCACCATCAAAGAGACGAGGGACTTCAGCAACAGAGCACAAAGTGAGACAGAAGAAGGTCAGTGCCAGAGGATGCTAACAGGCTGTGCTGCCAGGGCATTGGAAAACACACACACACACACAAACACACACAAATAAGCCATGGTGTTAAGCCACTAATCCCCAGTATTATTACAACATCTGTGAGGACTAGAACAGGCTCTGTTGGTGATTAGCCAGACTGATGTGAATAATAACCTGGCTGGATAGGAGAGGAGAGGAGAAAGGAGAGGAGAAAGGAGAGGAGAGGAGAGGAGAGGAGAGGAGAGGAGAGGAGAGAGGACGTAAACACACGAGGCAGTCAGGATAATTTAAGTATAGCAGAGACAGAGCTGAAGGCTGATGGTTGGTTCCTTAAAGACAATGAAAGGGACATTTGGCAGCTGGAGAGGGTGTGTTCAAGAGCACGGAGACATAGAAGGAATACAGTAAGGCTGTGTGTGTATGTGTGCGTGTGTGTGTGTGTGTGGGTGGGGGACAGACGGTGACAGCATGAGGCTGCCCGACAGCGAGGGGAGCAGATTGACGTACGGAGGGACCCCAGAAGCCAGGCGCTCCCCCAAACCGGCTGACCAGACACCGGGAAGAGACCCCACTAATGTATGCAGGGTTTGGCTGAGTGTATCTGGGACACCACCCCTCAATAGGCCCCTGGGAGGTTGCCGGCATAGCCGCTATCATAGCCGCTATGGGTGCTAGCGTACGCAGCCAGCCAGAGGGGGATGGGGGAGTCTCTTTTGGGAGACACAAAAGGAGGGTTGGAGGCTGCGCTCCCTGCTCAATTCAGGACGGGCTGTCTGTCTGACATCCAATTAAGGTTTAGGACAGGGCTGGAAGGAGCAGGCGGGATGAAGGGAGGAGCGACGAGATGAGGAGACAGAGGGAGAAGAGGAGCAAAGGAGAAGGAGTGCCCCACTGTGGTGTGCCCCGGTCTGCCTACCTATTAGATCCACAGGGCTGTGCGCACATGCACGCCTGTCTGCATACTAATTTGTCCATTAGCACAGGCCTGGACGTCAGCTAGTAACCGAGGCTGACTAGGGCGGAGGGAGGGAGGAAGAGAGAGAGTGGGGCGAGCAAGGCAGGAGGAGGCATATGCTTTATGTATGTGAAGGTGGGCTGAGGGCCAACAGTGCGTGCGTGTGTGTGCGTGTGAGAGAGAGAGGAGGCCCAGCATGAAACAGAATGGGCTGCTGGGCAGGGTGATGGTTGAGCCCTGTGATGCAGTCAGACAGTTTAATGACAGTTCTCACCACTGAACATACAAGCCAGCTCGGGCCTGACACGCTCGCAGCTGTACACATGCCGCCTGACACATGCACACGCACGCACACGTGTGTGTGTGTGAGTGTGTGTGTGTTTTAGATATATAGCGTGCCGCTATTTTCTTCCCTGAAACAGACACCGGGGCTGTTGAAAACAAAGAAGAAAGGAGAAAATAACTGCAAGGGCCAGAAATGGCTAGTAGTTCTTTTGACCCCCATCTTGTTTTAGCATGCGCCTCTACACACATCTTGTGACCACAAACACACCGCTGCCCCTGTGTATTTTCCAATCATATCCACAAAACTATTGCGGTCAGGCAGCACTATACTTTATATTTTCACCTTTTTATTTTTATTTTTTATTTAAAATGGATTTACTGTATAAGTATAAGCCTATATACTGTGTGCATTACTCTATTGTTGATATTCTCAATATTATTGTATTGTCTTTTTTTTAAGCCATAGTTATTCCTAGCTATTAGTTATTAATATACATCAAGATCACACCATATCCAACCATGCTATTCACTGTGGAGAAAAGGCTTTGTGAGCTTTGTTTCTTATTGCATTGTTGCACCTTATTCAGCAGAACCTGCTCAAATTAAGAGTTTGGTCCTGGGAACCGAACAAAGACAGAGGCACTTCATTAAAAATACATGTCATTGGATCAGGCCCGGGCTGATCTGTGTGATGTTTCCCTCCTACCGTAAGTGACCGTGACTGAGCGCTGGGCTGAATGGGAGGCTGGATAGAGACCTACCAATGGATTGGCATGCTGTGTCCCTATGGGAACCTTCCCCCACACAGAGGGGGGCTCATTTAAAGCATTGTTGGTCTGTTAACGCAGCTTTTTAAATGGCGTCTTTATGGACTCAACTGAGAAAACTGCAGATCAGTTTCTGATGCCAGAAGGGGAAGAAAAAATTAAGAGATGAAAAAGAGAAAAAAAAAGAATATCTATCTATCTATATATATTCTTTCGTTTCGTTTCGTTTCGTTTCGTTTCGCATATGACAATAAAATATATTGAGTGGAGAGATTAA
Source organism: Amblyopsis rosae (assembly GCA_025399935.1). Lineage (NCBI taxonomy): Eukaryota > Metazoa > Chordata > Actinopteri > Percopsiformes > Amblyopsidae > Amblyopsis > Amblyopsis rosae. The sequence goes on along the minus strand of JAODTR010083848.1, from coordinate 6,737 downwards.
AAGGCATTAAAAAATATATGCTAATGTTCTTAAGTGTGCTGAAATTCTGAAAGCAGGCAGAAAATACCTAAAATATGTATTGTATTTGATTTGCTTGTGTAATTTTGGTATGTTGAATCTATTTGCAACACACCAGAGCAAAAGTGTTCTTACTCAAATTTACAGTCAGCACATAACAGTTCATGGACAAACAGCACTCTGTATTGCAGTGAAAGCTACAGTACCTGCATTTACCCACAGGATTACAGATGTTATACTGCTGAAACAATAGGTGTGTGTGCGTGTGCGTGTGTGTGTGTGTGTATGTGCGTGTGCATGCGTGTGTGCGTGCGTGCGTGTGTTTGTGACAGTCAATGCTTTGTTCTGATGCCTGTGTGCAGACTCACAGGAAACCCAGGATAACAGTGATTAACAATGTTGAAACTATATCTGAAAGTCAAGTTCACAACACTATAATGGTGTGTGTGTGTTTGTGTGCGTGCCTGTGTGTGTGTGTGTGTGTATGTGTGTAAACACAACCAGAAACAGCTTACTGGAGAGGTAGAGCTTGACACCACACACACAACGTAAAAATGCGAACACACCACCGTCTGCTCGCATTCACTCCCCTCCCTTTCCTATCTTCCTGCGCACGTGCAGCGAGGACCCCTCTACACCATTTCCATAGCTGTCTGCCGCATGCCCGATGAGAAAGAAAAATAACACGGGGTGGCGAACGCCAAAAGGCGAGAGAGCGGCCATTTGTATATCACATGGTAATACAAAAACACTGTGTTAAATAGGGGCTTCTCGCTCAGTTTCGCAGGGGTCTGCCTTCGCCGCATATGTTCTACCTACAGGAACAGCAGAGATGATGGTCTAGGGGCTGGGAATACATCTGAATACATTTACATAAAGATTGTGCCACATTGGCAGGGAATGGGCCAGTGTTGAGTCTCAATGCTATCACTGTCCCCAAAATGCACAGCATTGATTGAAATGTGAGGCAGAGGGCGAAAGAGAAGGATGACAGACACATTATTCTGTCATGAGGAGACGTCCAGGGGGCTGTGCGTTATTAAAATCCGCTGAGATATACGCCATGCCTTGTTCTTGTGTGCTGTATGTAAATGATGACTCGTTGGTAGAGGAATAAAACATAGAACGCTCGAGACACACGGCTAACTGTATACAGCAGTGATAGAACATTTCTGGCATATGAGAAAATGTAGACACGGAATGAACAAATTAATTTTTATATCTCTTGAGACTAAACCTAAGGCTGGCATTTCTGAATAAATTGGATCAAGGGACAGTTTCAAACATAATACATTACATGAGAAATCACTTTCCTAAATCAGTTCCATACCTCATCTAATAAGATAAATAAACAACACTAGGCCTCATACACTGTGTATAGCGCAATACAGCACATTTGTTGTAGAGAATCTGTATATAATAATATATATATATATATATATAATAAAATATATATGAGGAGCTAAAACAAGAGCTGACACTGTGCTTCCTTGCAAAAAAATAAAATCAAAATAAAACACCGCAATGCAACATTAGTTGGGCGTTACATAGATTTAGCTCATAGGTATCTTCCAATTCCAATTCAGATCACAATTATGGGCTAATTCAACAGACAATTTGTACACAGACAGCATCACCAGCATCCTACGTGTGATTACATGACATACAAGACCAGTGGCCCACAGCTTCAATGATAGTGGACAGCAAGGCAAGGCAGGCAACAGCAGATTGCCGGTGAACTCGTCTGACAAAGCCTCTCCTTGATATAGTCAGTATACACAAACCGTCCTGTCAGAACACAGCCCGAGGAGGCAGAGAGGGGCGAGCGAGGAGAGTGGAAGAGAGCAAAAGACGAGTGAAAAGGGGTCAGCGGGGGAGCAGATCTAAACCCCCAGAAGCAAGCAAAAGACTGTATCCATCTACTGCATTGGCCTGTGTGTGTGTGTGTGTGTGTGTGTGTGTGTGTGTGTGTGTGTGTGTGTGTCAACCCCAACTGGGTAGACATTTACTTGACATGCTGATAGGGACTTAAGCAGTGGGAGGGAGCACTGTTTGACCAAGGTGAGTGAATGAGCGCAGAAGGGGAGCAGCCGTGGACGGGAGGAGGATAAGGGAGGCGACGGGGGCCTCGCAAGCGGCTGCTACTAAGCCTCATTTCTGTGCCAGTTGAGACGATTAGGAGCGTGGGGAGAAGGGGGGTGACGAGGGGAGAGACGAAGGGGGCAGGGAAGGCGGGTTGTCGGGGAACCCTGCAGGCTATGCAACAGAAAAGGGGGGAGGGGGCAGGTCTATTGAGGTGATGGGAAGATGGGGGTCTTTCTTTCAGGCAGTCTAATGACGCAGAAGCCCCCAGTGAAGAATAGAAGCTATAGCTAGGCTAGCATACTATCCCCTTCAAACTATTTCTCATCCACCCCTATACCTCTCCTCTCCTCCCCTCTCCTCTCCTCTCCTCTCCTCTCATCGCCTCCCCTCTCCTCTCCTCTCCCCTCTCCTCCTCCTCTCCTCTCCTCTCCTCTCCAACAATAATCTCGTGTACTGCCTTCCTCTGCTCACTATTAATTTCAAGGCAGCGTATTGCCAGCGCACTCACATGATTAGATGAAATGGCACTACAGAGGCCAAGTGCTTTTAGCCAATAAATTAATGCCACATATATTAAAGAATGGGATAATCCCAATGATCCAATTTAGCAAATTGGCAAACTATAAACAATACATAGTTTTTCTTACCCCATAAAATAAATGAATGTTCAATCCCATTTAGATTTAATTAATATTTGTTTTAAATAAACAAATGTAACAAATCACTAAACCATCTTATTTTAATTAGATTTACTTAATAATAATACTAATAATAATAATGTGTGAGAGGATTTCCGGTATACTGTATGTCATGAAGCATGATTCTGGTGGAGACATAAAATGAGTCAACCTGTTAAATTACAGGAGGCACCAGACTGAGACAGATATGGGGTGTATGGGGTGCTGTCATAGTGTCTGAGTGGTTTTGACTGTGTTTGGCTGGGGGGGTTTAACCGGTGGGTCGACTACGCTGCAGCCATGATTTCTGACTGGATTTGGTTGAAGGGTGTGTGGGTGGGTTGGGGTGGGTTGGGCCCACTACTCCTCAGCTGATGTTGTCCCTCCAGCGGGGTAATACGAGGCAGCTTATTGAGTAGGCAAACAGAAGCACCCAGCAGCAACCAGACAGCGGATTTTCAGCAGACATGTCAGACCACACTGACCCCCTCCCCCGCTGACCTTGACCCCGGTGAAGGGGGGTGGGGGGGGGGGGGGGTCCCTCCTCCTCACCTGCTACTGAATGGAAGACAGTGCAGCTGGTGTGTCTAGACCCCCTCTCGTCCCCCAGACCCCCTCATCCTCCATCCTCCTAATCATTTAGCCTGTTCCCACGCTTGGAGCCCGGGATGCTGCCTCTGCATGTGAATGGGAGAGTTTAATATTTATGTGGTGTGCTCAATGTCACTTTCTAATGACAATCACTACGGTAGGGATTTGGCATTTTATTAAACATGGATCCAAATGCATTTTCTTTCCTTTCTTTTTTAAGACACGTTTGTAATTTTTCTTCCTCTTTTGTTCACTGATTTGCTGTCAAACTGCAATCTCTTTCAGTGTTGCGCTCACATAAGCCATTCCAAGCTGAACATGTACCTATATATATAATCCATGTGTAGGCTATTTGTGTGCGAGGGGGGTTGGGTACTTATGTGAGTGTACATGTGCATGCTTGGCTGTGTGTGTGCATGCGTGTGCGTAAGCATCATTCGGGTGATGGCGGTGGCACTGGGGAGGGGGGTTAGTACCCCTCCATCCTCACATTTTCATTATGGCCAAATCTCAGGCCCCTGCTACTTCAGCGTGGCCTTTAGCAGGCAAGCAGGCAGTTTAATCACACATTCACTACTACTCCATTTTCATTTCCTTTTCATACAGCCTCCACTCTGCCTCGGCTTCATAATTCTCCCCTCAGAGCTGTCCGGCTTGCCTGAGTGTTTGCAGCCTGTTCAAATGACATAATCAGTGACTTGGATAAATGCCTGACTGTTTCCCCCGCTTCTGTAATCAGGACTGGGGCTGTGTTGCAGCCCTACAGAGGCACAGCAGCTGCTCTTGATTCAGGAATAACTTCCTAAGGTCAACACTCGCTACACAGAGATTTCACAAACATGCTTTTCTTCTGATGTGTTCCGTATGACTGATGCTTGACAAAAACATATATAGCCTTTATAATTAAATTCATATAGTGTAGAATGGAATGTGAGTCACATCTGCTATACATAATTAGAATTGCACAAATATAAGATTACAACTTAATGACACCATTTCCATAATAAAACCAGTCTGTTGTCCATAGAAACAGATACCATTATACCAATCAATAGCTACGCTAATAAGCATTATGAAACCTGTTATAGTCAAACATAAATGGACAGCTGGCCAGCAAACTAGCAAAAATAAAGGCTCCATAATAAACACCATAAATTACACACATTCTATAATATTTTAGTATTTCAATAGCCTAGCAATATATTAATAACATTTTTTATTTATAATTAATTACAAAAATACAAATGTGAATAATGCCAACACTTCTCATTCATAAAGAGAATTAATATAAGTCAGTGTGCAGCCATTTGATCACTGTATAATGTCTCTGCTACAATGGGGTTGGAAAGTGTTGGAAGATACTATTGTATTAGAGATTTTACTTACATATACGCACATGCATATGCACACACACACACACACGCACGCACGCACACACACACACACACACACACACACAGACACACACACAATATTCTGCCAACCTGCAGCAAGCTAAGCTAGGGCAGGATTTACTGTACTTATATCCAGTCTGTCCTCTTTGCGTTGAATTATGCATAATAGCAGGACAGTTACGCACATGGCTACATTCAGCATTAGCATAAAAGCTTTCTGTGGGAAATGGCGAAGAATGCTTTTTCTACAGCGACAACCTGTGAATGACACATTCATACTGAAAACGGCAGTTGATATAGAATGACAGGTGTGTGTGTTGTATTCCTGTCTGTACATTTAGGCAGTGTGTGTGCATGTTTCAGTGTTTTATAGAACAGTGGCAGTATGTGTAAATGTGTATCTAGCCCTACCAAAAGCATATGGACTCCCCAGCTGTTGAATATGCAAAAACAGGACAACTACCCAAACACACACACACGAGCCACACGACAAGCTATTCTTTAATTGTTTTAATTCCCTCTGTTTGTAAAGCTTTAAAGACAACCCAGATCCTCGGGCTTGCCCTGCATCCTTCTCTTCCAAGCAAGGACCCCGCCCTGTATTGCACCCACACAGATCTTGACATTCTCGGCTGTCCAAAATATTATACTAATGTCAAAGACTGTAAAAATATATATTGTTTTGTTATTGGCTTTTGTTAAACATAATGTGTAATGTGTCATCACATAAAATAAATTATTTTATCTTTAAATAAATAACAAAATAAAATGTAGACATGACAAGGATGTCTATTGTGTTTGGGTCTCCCTGCCATCTCATCAACATGTATTCTTGACTACCAATTTAAATATAAATGCATATGCATCCTGGGCTAGCTACAGCTAGCATGGGATGCTAAACCAACCCGCCCAGTTTAACATCTATTGTCAGTTGATTAAACAGGCGTGATTAAAACTGCCTATGCCTGATAGAGGAGAAGATTAAAGAGATGGAGCTTATGGGAGAAAGCCTGATTTGAATAGGTAAAAGACAGCACCTGTCCACTGCCTGTCTGCAACATGATTAGCTACACTATAGGCCCTCTTAAAAAACAATATAGGACAATAAAAACACAACACTATCTGAATTTTAAAATAAGCACTTATTTTCTTACTAGATGGTTAAGGCTTTGATACAATAGCAAGTGTTTCAACCGTATCAACAGATAAATAGAGGCCTATTTTATTGTGTGGGACACTAAATTGTTAATATATTAATATATGTCAACAACAAACGCAGCAAATACTATGTATTCCGACAGAAAACATTGTACAGAACCAAAATTAAAGAGCTGAAATTATAAGGTTTTGTCAGGAATTTCTTTTCGATAATTCCATGTAACAGTTCAAATGTGAGTTTGAACTGTAACTTGACAAACCCTTCAGAGCAGTGTTCAAAACAAGAACATATTATGTGTACTGTGTGTGTGTGTGTGTGTGTGTGTGTGTGTGTGTGTGTTCTGTCTTATCCTGGCTGTGAAGTTCAAGGCTCTGCTACACCAACACAGACACCACAGACATAACCCATGCTGGGGCTTCAGATAATTTTATAGCCTATTTCCAGCACACACCATTCGCCAAGCTCTCCCTACAGTAATTAGCACTGACAGGTGAAAACGACCACAAATACCCTGGGAGTCACCAATGAAATGGACGATTGCCCACAAACATAGACTCACTGATATTCACACACGCACCCAAACACATGCACACAAACAGACAGTCACTCACACATATACAACAGAGAATATAGTTGCTCCATCAGCACAGCTAACACAACATTAAGACCATAGAGTGCCTGTTCCACGTATACAGTCCATATCCTGCTGCACTGATACCCTTGATCCCCCGGTGCTTTGACAAGCCGTAATAAAGCCTGTATGAAGCGCCACATTGTGTGTGTGTGTATGGGGGGGGGGGGGGGGGGACCACA
>JAODTR010083827.1:10000-14557 GCA_025399935.1 Amblyopsis rosae | reverse complement strand
TCTGTAAACCCGGTTATCATTAAACCACCATACCAACAATAGCCTGCACTTGGGTCCTCACTACCACCTCCTGACGTAACAGACTACGCCTAAACAACGCCCCCTTTCCCAATGTGCCTTTGTGTTCAGTGTAGTTATGTGTAATGTATTTAAGTTCCATAAGTGTATTTTCACTTTAATGGTGTTATTGTTAGTTCCAGTGTGTTGGGGTGCAGTAAAGGTTTAATTTTTCTTAACATAATTGTGTTAGGGCACCATTACACAATTGCCGTCCTTGAAGGTATAGTTTTTAAACCAACTTTATTGACGTCATCAGCATTAGTTCTCACATGTTTTTTCCTACACACTGCTCACTACAATACTTTATGTTTAGAAACTGTTAAATAGTAATTTAGTAATGTACTTTAACTGTAGGCTAGATGTCTTGTTTAAATCAGATTATAACTGCAATTGATGCCTACTTCTTTTATAAGGAAGGCATTTCAAATAGTTGTTTCTGATATTAATGTAAGCCTATTGGAAATGTGCCTTTCTTTCTCGGGTATTATTCAGAAAAAAGAAATGTGCTAAATGTGCACTCACAAAGAAAAAAAAGTCTGAACTTTTTGGACAGGAACATGACAAAAGTGATGCAAAATGAAATGGAATGGTCTTTTGGATCTTGTTTGTAACACAGCTAAATTCATCTTGACAGTTACAGCCTGGTAGGGAGCAGGCTAGTTCAGATGCATATGTTACCTTGGTTACTCAGCAGGGATTCCTCTTAACCAAAGTAATGGAACAGAACTCTCACCTAAATTAGTGAGATTTATAGAAATAAGGATGGATTTTCTTTTATCTGGCTTGATGGAATACTTTTAAAAGTTCAATCAGCTCGCTGCATTCCAGAGGTCTGTTAACCCGCCCCAAATACCGGGCTACAGTTGTCCAGCCTCTCTAGTAGCCACCAAATACAATTTAATTAGTTGTTTTTGTTGATGTTGTGAAGATTGAAAAAGGGACTGCAATCATTAGGCTACATCACATACCGTAAATATTAAAGATGTGTACAGAATAGTAATAGCAGGTTGGGTGTATTCACCCAAGTCCACCTTTCTGAACGAGAACATCACTTAAATCATTTATAGAAAATGGCATGTAATGCAACATAGGAACAGGAACCACAGACAACATAATTACACAGCGACAAGAGGCAAACATGCAGACAAGATATTTTCAACAGAAGAGATAGCTACTAACCTTGTAAAATAATTTAAGGCTGTCATATTTATGTGGTTTGCAAGGTTAAAGGGGAATACCTGGCAATTCTGAGTTTTTTGCTGAGTTACAAATAATTGTTTTGTTGTCCAATTGCATAGCATGCATTTGAATGCAAATATAATGGCCGAGGGACTTTTGCAAAAAGTCAAACGAGTTAAACGAGGGATTTAATTAAAATTGGAAGAAAAACACAAATTTGTCTACACTACATGTGAGTACTTTCCCCTAAATTTGAGTTTTTCACATGCTTCCAATTCCATAATGACCAATAGATCTTACACAGTACCCCATTAAGAATGTATAATTTGTTTCTAGATCGTTACTGTTTGATAAAAGCTTCCCTACTGCTCACTATTGTCAAGTCTGATGTATTCCCTGCTTTAAAGTGTGCCGGGCTTTACCTTTTTGAGAAATGGGACATTAAAGTTCCAAACAACACTCTAGGCATGAATGGCTAAATGGTAAGGCAGCATAAAAGAAGTCAAGTGCTAAAGCATCGCACACTTTTCTCTGTTAACGACTGCCTTGCCCTTTGCTGGGATTTTGGCTGTATTCCCTTGTTGTCTGATGCTATTGCACCCCTCAACATGCACTGCACACACACTTACACACGCATAAAACCCCTGCAGAGTGTCACCGCTGTGTCTGTCTGTTGTTCATGCCACAGTCTTTTCACTCTGTGGATCCCAACCTGTTGTTAGGCTGGCTGCATTCACTAGGACCATCTGCTCTGCCTCACACACACACACACACACACACACATCACCTGCGACACGGCCCCAGCTAGAGGCAGACTGCTACATCTGTCCCTGCCTAACCTCAACCTTTTGGCCCAGGAGCAATTAGCTCTCATTAGCAGCCCCCCTGGGAGAGGCCTTAATTAGGAAGACGGGCGTACTGTAATGTAATGTACTGTATACAAGAGCAAGCGCAGATAACCGCCAGCTCTTAGCTTGGCCTGCAATCTGGGTTAAGGGAAATGGAATGTCTCCGCATACTCTGCTGTCTGCTCTGTTTGGTTGTCATGGCGTTGTGTCACTGTCTTCCTCTAATGTGTGTGTTCTGTCTCGGCCAGGTCTGGGAGTGTGAAGAACCATTGGATAGAGATCTACTCTTTTGTGGAGCAGCTGGCTGAGAAGTTTATCAGGTGCCGGGTTGGTCATTCACGCATCTCCATAAGACGTCCACTGTTCATTGTACTGACTTAAGGCGGTTGTGTGTTTTCAGCCCCATGTTACGAATGTCCTTCATTGTCTTCTCATCACGAGGAACCGCCATCATGAAGCTGACAGAGAATAGGTGTTTTCACTAAATTTCAATACTTCTGCCTCGACATGTCTCAGTATGTATGTGGGGACTAACTTTTTGAATCCGATGCTTTGCTTACCCATATTTTTAAATTTAGGCCTGATAATGGATTTCAGTTCATTTAGACATTTTAGACATTTTTCACTTTTTCACTTTTAAAAAACGACATGGACTGGAAAATGTTTTTGCAATATATGAAGGCTTCTAGTTTTATTTCTTTGTTTAGTTTGTAAATCTTCCAGAATCAACCTTGTGCTTAAGATAACATTATATTTATTGTCTATTTGCTTGTTTTGGGGAGGGGGTTTCACAATCCTTCAGCTTTACCACCCGGTCAGACTCATCATGCTTCTAGAGCTGTGCAAAGAGGTGTGAGGTCCATTGTTGTAATGCATCTGTCAGCAGACTGTACCTGCTCTGCTCCACAGAGAGTTGATCACTGCGGGCCTGGTGGATCTAAAGAAAGTCGTTCCGGGAGGAGACACCTATATGAACCTAGGCTTGGAAATGGTAAGGATCGCAGCATTCAGTTCCTTTCACGTTCAATGAATTTCAAATCTAAATGGCTGCATCTCGATCTTCTTTGCAAATGCAGGCTAATACACAGATATATCAAGAGAACACTGGTGAGTGATGATCAATAATTGCCTATATTATGTATCTGTATGTGAACCTAACTCTTGCTATGTTTTCCGAAGGTACTGCTAGCGTTATCATCGCTTTGACCGATGGAGAACTGAACGAGTGGCAGTTTGACTTGGCTCAGCGAGAGGTGAGATGAATGCATGTCTTCTGTGCCGCTGGCAAGCGGCCACCTCAATGTACTGTAGAGCCGTAAATATCAAACTGTCGCATGCCTGACATCTGTTTGACAGGCACAGAGAGCCAGAACATTGGGGGCCATTGTTTACTGTGTGGGCATCAAAGAGTTCAACCAGACGCAGGTAGGAGCCAGTGTAGGATCCGTGATGGGAGGCATCTCCAGATCTAATCCATATGAATCATCTTGTCTGTATGTGTCTCTCTTAGCTGGCCACCATAGCAGACACCATGGAACATGTGTTTCCTGTATGGGGAGGCTTCAAAGCCCTTAGGGGAATCATTGACTCAGTATGACATCCGTACATACACCTCTACACATACACATAACATGAATTATGCACTACACAAACATCAGCGTGATGTTATAGCACTAAACCCTTCTTGTAACTGACGGTGAGAGACCTAAAGAGCTCTTCCTGTCTTTAGGTTTAGTCAGCCACTTCAACTGACTTGTAACCTGTCCCTCAGATTATCAAGAAGTCCTGCATTGAGATTCTGGCAGCAGAGCCCTCCAGTGTGTGCGCAGGAGGTACGTGGAAATGAGCCAAACGGGTAGTGCGGTTGCATCGCATGTGAATGGGTCAGGCGGCAGCCATGTGCAGCCTCCAGAACAGAAGGTTTGGGTGGAGCCAGGGCTCGGACGCTGAATCGATGACCCTTGATTGACAGAGAGCGTATTGTCGGTCACGGCCAGGGGGAAATTAGCATAGCAGCTTCCATCCCTGCGTGTGTGTGGAAGGGAGGGAGGGTTCGAGTGGTTGGGGGTGTCGGACAGAGGAATTAAGCATGACTGCCCCGCTAGTTTACAACATCCTATATGCTAAACAAAATTCTGGCCCCCTCGACCCCACTCATCTCTCTAGCCCTTTGACGGCATTTACAGGCAGAATAATATCGATAATGATAACAACAAAGCAAAACTTTAAAAAACTACGCACATTGAAAACTAATCCGAAAATGATACACATCTGCTAGTGGAGGTAAGACTAAACAGGAAGAGATCATTAGCTGCGTTCACATGGACCCTACTATTCCGATTGGAATCGGGTTAAAAGGCCCAACCCTAAAGAAAAGTTACCATATAAACACCTCAATCGGAATAGTAAGGCCCAACCCAACTGAAATATAATTCGGAAGCATTCCTCTTCAAGAATTCTACCATGTGAA
>JAODTR010083827.1:0-5000 GCA_025399935.1 Amblyopsis rosae | reverse complement strand
TCAGTGGCACCTGTACCTCCCGTCAGCGTGGGTGACGTACGAGGGGACGCACTGTAGAGGGGCTCCGCACAATGTGTCAAGTGTTGAGTGAGTGGATAACAGAGAGGGGTCTCAGGGGGTCCCGCGAGGGAGGGACAGTGCTGAAGAGATGTTGAACAGGAAAAAGCCCTCCCTCTACCATCCCCCCCATCTCTGTTTCCCACAATTACCCTCTGGTGTCGCCCCGCACCCGGCAAATCAGAACCTGGACCTCAATGCCCCACTTGTCTCTGGTTCCCTCTTAAACCATAACCACCAAAGCACGTTCTCCATTCTTGACATGCAGATGTCCAGATGTCTGCTGTTCCCACTCTGCATCGCCCACCGGCTTAGCATTTTATTCTTCTCAGTAAGTCACAATGCGTCGTTTGATAATATCTCCTTTCAAAGACCACGTTTTGGCCTTGCCCTTTTCTCCGGCTCACAGCCCTTGGTGTGCTTGGAGTGTGCTTGGCTTTTTGTTGCAGCTGCGATCCTGTTAGTGAGATAATGGTTTTCTTGCTAGCTCATGTCACCCGCCCTGTTCAGTCCAGTCCCTGATGGTCACTGGTGATAGCAGCACAGAGCAAGTCGTTCTGCTGCGCTGTGTATCTGGGCTCCACATTCGAGTGTGTTTATGGGTGGAGAACTCCCTGACCTGCTTCATGAAAATATTTGCCTTGCGGTTATATTAAATTGGGTGCGTGTGTGCGTGCGTGGGTGCATGTGTGTTGCGGGATCATCATATTTTTGTATTTATTTTACATATTCCAGGAATGTCATTTTTAAATGTGTATATATAGTATACTACTGTATATATACATTGAACATGGTGCATACACCGTGCGTGTGTGTGTGTGCGTGTTGCAGGGTGATATACCTGCAGGTGAGCATGAACGAAGGCCTCTCCTACATCACCAGCTCTGTTCACATCACCACTACTGAATGTGTGAGTATGCACACACACGCACACATACACACGCACACACGCACACACACACACACACACTCACACACCACCATTAAATGACACATCTTAGTGTCATATATTTATTTGTCATCTTGAACCCACGAATTCCACTTTTAAGACCACTAGGGTGCGCTACACCCTCTGGCCCTCCCCTCGTCTGTTCTGAACTTCCAGGCTTATTTTCCATTCATTCTCCTCTGCTCTGAGGTCTCCTCTGTTCTGTCTGTGAGTATTGTCCTTCATCCTCCCATTGGTTCTGCTGCCTTCATCTGTTGACCTCGTAGCTCATTTGGTGTTCATGCGTTTGCTGATGAACTGCTGTGTGTGTGTGTGTGCCTGTGTGTGCCTGCGTGCGCGCGTGTGTGTGTGTAGTTTGACGGGACCATCGTGCTGATCTCCTTGCTGGTGTTGTTCCTGCTGTTGGCTGTGCTGTTGATGTGGTGGTTTTGGCCTCTGTGCTGCACTGTGGTATGTGTGCAGCAGCATTACTAATTGTGGTCGCAAAAATAGTGAGATATTTGCAAGGCTGTTTCATCTAAGCAGCATTAAATATGTTTATTTTTGATTTATTATTATTAACCTTTAGGTGATTAAGGAGCCACCACCACCCCCTCCCCTTGAGCCAGTAAGTGTACCGTACCGAAATGTGTCCTTTTTGCAAACACTGGAAGTCCTGGATGTAGGACTAGGGTTGAAATCTAGCCAGTTGGCTAAAAAGATACATTTAGAGAACTGTTGATTAATGTGCACTGTCCATAAACTAAACTCTAACTAAACTGTAAGCTAATACAGTAAGATAAATGAACTATAACTGGTTTTTCATGTGGCGGTATTAAGGTTAAGGTCTCTAGTAAAACACTAGTACGTTCAACGCTATACATTTGACTTGATGTTGTCTCATGCTCTCCCAGGAGTCTGACGATGAGGATGGGATGCCCAAGAAGAGGTGGCCCACAGTGGATGCATCCTATTACGGCGGGAGAGGAGTGGGTGGCATTAAACGCATGGAGGTACACCCCCCCACACACACACACACACATGCTTGGACATGTAAATTACATTTACACTTTGAGGAAGTGAGGCTAATGCCTTTTAATTCTATACGTACGTTCACACCCAGGTGCGGTGGGGGGAGAAGGGCTCCACCGAGGAGGGGGCAAAGCTAGACAAGCCTAAGAACGCTGTGGTGAAGATGCCGGAGCAGGAATTTGAGCCCTACGAGCCCAAGCCCCGCAAAGCACCCCGCCGACCAACACAGCAGAGCCGATGGTACACGCCCATTAAGGTGAAGCCATGTCTTCTAAAGCAGCGGCTCCCATTCATATGTATCACTATTGATTTGGTAACACCACGTGTCTGTGTGGGCATCCAGGGGAAAATGGACGCGCTGTGGGCTCTGTTCAGGAGAGGGTATGACCAGGTGTCCCTAATGAGACCCCAACCTGGAGACCAGGTAAGGCTGACATACTATTACAATGAAGTAGCACTATTAAGCACATCAATACTTTAACAATACTATGTTGGGAGTATGCGCTGTTTGTTTCCATTTCAAATGTGGGCAATTCTTTGAGTTTGAAATGTAATTTCAATTCGTACTCCTTTGCTATTTCACTCTGCACTGTTTGTTGAACAGTATTTATCATGTACATAACACATTGCTATTACATATGTGACCTTTGTCTATGGCACAGTATTATTAACTCCCTCTTCATGTTTTCATTTAGACACCTACAGATACTGTTGTGATTGTGATGCTATAGTACAATATGTAACAGAATGTTTCTGTGTGGATTATGAAGCTTGTAGCAGAGTCTCTATTTAAAATCACTGCACATAAAGGCAGCAGGTGCCAGTAGCTCATTGCTTTTTTCTTTCAAACACACACACACACACACACACACACACGCACACACACACCACAACACCACAAACTACTGAGTGAATGAGTCACTGATACCAGTCTTTACGACAAAGCTGGCTTTGTTCAAAAACAAGGAGTACTGTACAATTCCCTTAGAATCTGATGGTTCCAAAGGACTCTGGTCTACATTTGACCACTCTGTAGGATATGTAATTTTATGTAAACTAACTAGATACAGGCTGATACACATCAGGAACCATCTTCAGCAATACGAGAGACAGAGAGAGAGAGAGAGAGAGAGAGAGAGAGAGAGAGAGAGAGAGAGAGAGAGAGAGAGAGAGAGTGTTTGGATCACTGTACTTGGTCGTCATGGTGACACATCTGGTGTTGAATGAATGGATTATTCCCTGAGATTCTTTGTTATCTATCTATATAAAATGCAGGGATCTGATTATAATATATTGTTTTATCTAGACCAGATATCTCCGTCTCTGTGTGTGCTTGTCTGTAGAAGATGCCGCTAACACTCAGACCTTTCTGAGCAGATCGATTCATCTCTGTCAGGAGCAGCAGAACTTGCTAGCGTCTTTGTCAGCCACTGCCTCTCGGGCTGTGCTTCACAGAGCCACTCAACAATGACCCCCACAACTCCCTTCACGCATCATTAACTGAGAAAAATTAGACTCTCCCTCTCTCATGGAAGGAAATGAAGGGAAAAATCGACTTTTGTTACCAGGGAGGGCGCTTGCTCGGGAATGACGCTCATGGCTCTATCGAACATGAAATACGACAATCATCTCTCATTGTGGAAATTTGAGTGATCTCCCAGAGGTGACGGGGGAGGATTTGAATATTCAGAGTGAATTACTTACTTTTGCTGTGGCAATAAACCTTTTTTTTAAAGGTAACAATGCGCAATCTTGGTGACATGCAACACAACTGTATTTGATGTGCTGTACATGACAAAACGCACAATAACAACTAATTGCGAACATAATTTCAACCGTTTTGCATTTTGGGCATGTTGGCCCACTTTATTTTTGAAGATAAAATAATTAAATAATAAACATACATCAATTAAGATCAGGAATCCTCACCAAAACCCTAATAACTCCCTAAAATATGGTGAATAGCAATATACTGTAGATGCTCAAAGCCCTTACTCATGGAGACCAAACATGTGCACTAAATGTCTGGTGTCAAGCTTCCACTATCCTCATAATAGTATAGACGTCACTAGTATACACTTCACTGACTGGCCTTCAGCAGGTTTTGCCAGTTTCTGCCACAAACTCTCCACACACATTCTTCCTGTACGCGCTAGCATGCACTTGTATACGTGTGTGTCACTGCAACATGTCGAGGCATATTGTGACCGAAGAGGTTCCCCTTCCTGTAGTGGACAGCATTGACAGGCCTGCCACACAGACCACCACAGACATTTACAACAAGCTGCATTCCAAATATATCCACATAATACTAAGCATACATACAACAGCACAACCGTACATAACAACATAGATGTTAGACTAGCCACTAGTAATGTCAGACGTCAGATAGATACAGTGTTCTATGAAGGGTATATCATCTAATGGACAGCACACATACATAAATGTCCTGCGAGATATAAAAGGCAGACCTTCAGGTGACTAGATGTGACGTGTACCCCTCCATATGGTGGACAAATAACGTGGGTGAACTATTTCACTGAGGAGGAGCACTGGCCAATATGGCGGCCTCTCTGCAGTTTGTTTGCGTGAAGCTCCAAGCGCCTCAGCGATAAGACAGAGGCGAGAGGAGTTGAAGGGGTGTGTGTTTGTTCATCTCGAGAAGGAGCAGGGCCTGTAGTAAACCATGGCCAGTGGGAGGGAGGCATCATGGGCCACAAACGACCCAACGGTGACCTCTCGCATGACTCAACCGTCACGAGGCAGCCTGACCACTTGTTTCTGCTGCGTCACCGCACATATTGCCTAGCGCCTAGCTAGCCTGCTTCATGTTTGATACCTGTGTAAGCTCTTCCCAAAACAGTAACTACCCACTCTCTCTCTCTCTCTCTCTCTCTCTCTCTCTCTGTGTGTGTGATTCATGAGGCTGTGGTTTCATTCAGGCCACATGCCCTTGTGGAAGTCTCTCTCTGTCAACCACCCC